>BGPR01001911.1:188651-210486 GCA_013235015.1 Araneus ventricosus | reverse complement strand
GAGAGTGATCTACACTTGGGGAGATTGATCTACACTCGGGGAGAGTGATCTACACTTGACATTGGCCTTCTCTGAGAAAATTTGGAATACGGTAGAACCCCGGTTAACCTAACTGAAGGAGATGGGGGAACGTTTCGGGTAACGATTTTTTCGGTTAAGTCATGAGCATCTGTTGCTATTTTGCATCGAATTACGGTACGCTATTCTGAAACGTTTGGAGTGTAAAACGAATTCAAAACTCTCTTTGTAGGCTACACTTATGATCTTCATTAAGCGACCCGGGACCTTCAAAATCTATATAATTAAAATAATTTGGTAAAAAAACCTTCACCGAGTACGCCAGCCTCAACCACTCAACTGATTTCGACATTTTTTTTTAATTTGAAAGGTTATGACGTCTAGATATGTCATAAAGGGTCGCATGGCCCCCCATAATACCCCATTTTCGAAAGAAATCGAAAAACCACTTCTCCTCTGTACATTGTCTATTGGTAAACCTTGTAGAAATCCCTCAGCCCCAACATTCCGACGGATTTCGTCCTTTTTTTCATTTGAAAGGATATGGAGTCTAGACATGTCATCATGCGTCGCCTGCCCCACCATCCTCCATTTTCGAACGAAATCGAAAAAACATTTTTTTTTCCCATACATTCTCTATATGTTTCTTCGATTTCGTTCGAAAATGGAGGATGGTGAGGCAGGCGACGCATGATGACATATCTAGACGCCATATCCTTTCAAATGAAAAAAAGGACGAAATCCGTCGGGTGGTTGGGGCAGGCGAACTGTCTTAACACCACAACATACCCACGAACTCGGAGCCAGGACGGCTCCCTGTCGGTTGGTTGGGTATGCGTGAAACCTTATTGAAAAAGCCTGAGCAAAAAAGAAAAAAAAAAAATACAACTGCTATATAAAGATACAAAAAAACAGGACATTTAGAACAAAAGAATATAATATTTTTTTAAGTTAAGTCTTTCAGGTCGTTGTGTTGTTGAATTTGAGAGGGTCGTGCCCTATGTATGGAAGAAGAGAGAATATGAGTACGTAGGGCTAATTCGATCTGTGGCTAGTTGTTGTAGCCATCTTTTGGAAATAACAGTGTTTCGTTTTCCGCGATGAAGTGGATGAGTTTTCTGATTTTCGCCCTAGAATTGCTGTTGTTCATGACTCTTTTCCACCAAAGTGGTTCTAGGTCAGCTGACGGTTTTGTTAGGTGGTATGATGTTGTAAACAGGAAACTTGTAGCATAGTGTAAGGGGTTTCCGCAGCCACAAGGTGAACTGTCTGAAGGTTTCACCATATTATTTTAAACATCTAGATTCCAAAATTTCCATCACAATGGCGAGTCAAAAATAGGCTAAAATACCCATTGTAGGTGATGGAAACTGTTTAGTCAGGGCGATTTCATTCTGTATTTATGGATCTGAAGACTTTCATGCCGAAATTCGTGAGAAAGCTATAAAAAACATTACAACTAGATGAGGTTTATTGAAAGATTTTATAACTTTAAAGGAATCTGTTGTCTACAAAGAATATGAAATCCACTATGGTTTTATGGTCTGTCCCACCGATCTTTATGCAGTATTTAAAACTGAAAAATGTAGTGCATGAGAGCCTCGAAGTAGCGAGGTGGCAGGGTCAGTGCTGAGCAAAGTGAGTGCTGGCCGCGAACCCGCCCAGAGGGCATCTCGACCGGCTAGTGATTTCTTAAATTTTCAACTAATTAATTTGAAAATTTTGCAGGCATTAATAGGAGCACTACATGAGACATCTCACAAAATTTCACTGCAATATATTAATTTATTTCTTAGTTATGGATATAAATGTAATTTTTAATAAATATTAATGACATTTATGATAAACGTTCCAGGCGCTCCAAAATTAATTGAAATCACCCTAATTTTTTAATTAGTTTCTCTAACTCTTTTCAAAAAAAATTAGGATTAATTTTTATGCTTCAGAAAGGAATCTCCAAATGAATACACTTAATAACTCGATACTATTGATTTTGAAAAAAAAATATGCCCAATATTTGATATGGAAGAAAATATTTACTATTTAATAACAAAATAACTTCTATATGAATGTTAAAAATTCTTCTCCATTATACTTATATAAAATGCCACGATATTTGAACATAAATTGAAACGCCTGGAATATTTATCACAAAGGCCGTTAATTGTTGTTAAAAATCACATTTATAACCATAGCTAATAAATAAATAAATATATTCCAGAGAAATTTTGTGTTTTGTTTCATATAGTGCTCCTATTAATGCCTGAAAAAATTCAAATTAATTAGCTGAAAATTAAAAAAAAATGATTTTGAAGGTATCTTGTCGTCTTAAAGTGAACACAACGTCGGGAGTAACATTCGCACCTGCGGTGGGTTCGGGCGCAATGCTCATGGCAAGCACAGGTAAACAATATCGTAATTGATATTGTTAATATCTATTAACACATTCACTGCCACTGACGCTCTGGCGTGTCCAGAACCTATTAACTAATTAGATGACCCCCTCTCTACTGTAGCTCAGAGATGGGAGAGAAAGGGTAATCTAATTAGATAGATGGTTCGAATCTCAGGCGTTAATAGTGGCAGCGAATGTGCTAATTTTAATTTTAGCATTCCAAAATTAGTCACTAGCCTTCCTTAGGGGAGGCTTAAAAGAAAACCAGCGGAAGTGGTCTCCCCTAAACTTTCTCGTATACTTCTTGAAAAAAGGTGCCGTTTCCCCTCCCCCAGCGTGGATAAAAAATTCGAACCTATTGTAACCCAGGATCCAATGACTATCAGAAAATATTTAGGTAAAGGATCAAATTCAAAGAGATGCGTTCCGATTAAATGCGCACCGATTTCTACTCTTGCTGGCTCAAGGACAAAGTCACATAATAACTTCCGCGTGCACAGATTGCTACCAGTACGCATGCGCATGGAGAATCGGATGAAAAAAACGCCAAGCAAGAGTCAATAAATATCGTGCACAGAAGATTGCGTCCAGTACGCATAGCGGATTCGTTGGAGATGCTATTATACAGACCGACAGACAGTCAACCTTTTGACGGATTTGGTCCAACATTTTATATGGACCTACATTCATGACGATAAAACTGTGTATGAAATTTTATCCATCTAGATATTCAAGTTTTTGAGTTATAGCGTTCACATGACCGCGGACATACAGACAGACTTCCCGTTGACGGATTTTGTCCAAAATTTGATAAAAACCTACAAATTATGTTTAAAGACCACATACCAAATTTCATCGCCGCAGCTCTAATAGTTTTCGAGTTATCGTATTCACAGACAGACACACAGACAGATATAATCCCAAAATTGTGTTTTTCGGACTCAGGGAGGTCTAAAACGTGGAGTTTCGTTAAAATCTCGAGTTCGAATTTTTTCACGATTACAATACTTTCTCTTTGTATACTCCGTATACGAGAAAGTAAAAATGGGGATATAGTTGCAAAAAAGTCTCACCTTCGCGATTATTTAAGTGCAGTACAGTATACTTGTTTATTGGATTTGCAATTTCAGATGCATTTCGGATAATCCGGGTTTCGGATAACCTGGATATCACTGTATCACGAAACTTTTAGGGTTGTATCAATTGTTCACCTATTCATCGAGTGCGTGAATGTATTCTATATTGTGGATATACCCTACATCATTACGACTATTGGACTACATTAGGATTGGTGAATGGTAGAGCTTCGAAAATAAGAACTATCACCGTATGTTACTCATAAGAAATATTAGGGGCGAATAATTCCTTGTTAAAGATGAGGGATATGGTGTAATATGAAGCAAAAATGTCTAATAGAAAAGGTTGCTACCATGAATATGTGACTCAGTCTCATGCATTTGTAAAGGAAACCTTTTATGTGCCTCGAGGTTGCGTTTACAGACAAAATATGTTTTTTTATACCTTCTTGTGTCGTTCTCCTTTCATTATTGCGTTACACAGTTTTACGCCATTATTTCTTACGTATCAGAAGGTTAGTTATTTTACTTGATATTTCTGTTACGTGAGTGAATGTTAAAATGATACGAACAATGCAGAGTATAAACAAATGGATTAAAAATAATAGAATCATAATCTTCTATTACTTTGGGAGTATTAAGATCATAGTTTTCAGTTGTTTATTTTTATTTAACCCTTCAAACCTTTCGATCCTTGAATACACGTTAAGTATAGCTAACAATTGTTTGATATCACAGAACCTTTCATTTTTTCAAGTATATACAATACATTGCTGCAAACTTTTTTGTGCGATATTAATAAACGAAGCGTGGAGACATTTGGCCCATGACGTCAATTTGAACGTGCAACATTCAATGTGTATCTTTAGAAGAATCGGGTCTTGAAGTCGCTATCCTCCAATCCGTTCCATATCCAGCAGGTTACCGTGGTTTCCAGTATATTTCCGATTGACGAATTTAATGAGTTAGAAGCAAAACGTATAAAAGTAAACTTAAAAGCATTGAAAGTTTTAATAATATATAGTAAAACTTCAATAAGCGGTCAGGCCACCCCCTTCAACGACCACTTTTGTTTAGCACGGAATTTTCGGCCCATAGACATAATGTTAAAATAACTTCTATTGACAGCCATCCAAACCCATCTGAGCGGCTAGGCTGGTCGCCCGTTCTACTTCAATGAAATACAGTAAACCTTCGATTAACCATCAGTTTCTGCTATCCATCATCATCCAAAAAGTGAAAAGTAACTTAGGTTTACAGCATTACAATACATTTCTGTGCATTACTACTCTTCTATTGAAATGTATATTGATCGTTTTGTAAAATCAAATACAATATGTATTATTCACTTTTAAAGGACTTTGTTCTCATTTTCGTCCCAAGCCAGCAATGAATGTACATACAAGGTGTCCTCTAAAGTCCTTCTACCCCACATTAACTTAAGAACGGCGACAACTAGAGCCACAAACCTGGTGTCTAAGTATAGTAAAGTGACCATACGCTACACGGTGAGATAGGTTACAGCGCTACCTGGCGCTCCTATCTCGAAAAACGGTACAAGATACGGGAAAAAAGTCAATTACAAAATTGTAGAGCGTTTTTGATTTAGTACGGAAAGACACCTTGCGCACATTAATACTAAGAACAGATTGCTTAAAATGCACATTTGTTTGTTCTCAATTTCTTAAACTGTGACTTTTCAAAGCGGGTTATAAAGAGGAAAAAACAACTACTTATCACAAGATACTTTTATTTTTTGTGTTCAAACTGCTCTCTGTCATCTATAACAAAGATTTGGGCTGTTCTTTGAATTTTATTTCGCACGCTTTTTAGCATATCAGTTGGTTCGCTAGCACAGCTACTGTAATACGCCATCGAAAGTCCTGCAACGTTGGTGGAAAGGTCCATGCACCTGTTGTTTGAGTTATTACCACAGGAAAAAGTGTAATGGCGTCATGTTTTGCCCGAAAAATAAAATTTTCTCCTTTTGTCCATGTCTTCTGACATTACAATTTCGAAAAATGCGAACAAACAAATGAGCATTTTAAACGTTCTGCTCTTCGTATTAATGTGAACAAGGTGTCTTTTCGTACTACATCGAAGACGCTCTACAATTTTACTATTGACGTTTTTTTCGTATCTTGTACCGCTTTCGAGATAGGAACGCTAACTCTGTTGTTTCCCGACATGTGGCGCTGTAACCGATCTGTAACCGAGTAAAGTGACCCGTGTAGCGCAGGGTCTCTTTACTATACCTAGACACCAAGTTTGTGGCATTAGTCACCGTTCTCATGTGGATGTGGGGCAGAAGGACTTTAGTGGACACCCTGTATGTTTTAAGATATTTCTGTTATCCGTCTATTCAGTTATTGGTCACAGCCTTGGTTCGAATGGTGACGGATCATCGAAGTTTTACTGTACATTCATTTATTCCCTCTGAGCTTGGACCTTCTATAAAGAGAAAAGGAAGGTAAGATAGAACATAGAAAAACATACACTCGAAATCAACACCAGAAATCAGTCGACATTGATCATTCCTTTCCCAATGTGAAGAGAAAAGTGAACTTCGGCACCTCCCGAGGCAGGGCGTCCAAGAGTTCATTTGTGCCTTTTAGGCTCTATTTCGGTCTCTGACAAAGAAACTGCTGATATGGGTTGCGACCATCAGCGAATGAAACCTTCAGCTGAACTGACTTTAGGAAAAATAGATGATATTATTGTCCATTCTCCAACAACGAAACAATTAGGGATTTATTTTTGAAATAACAGAAAGTTACCTGAAAAAAAGTTGAAAGATACAAGCAAACACAAATTTTAGTTTTTTCAAAGGAAAAAAATCGAAGTGCTTTTCACTTTAGATGATTCTTAAAATTAGTTTTATCAGAAATATTGATTTAGGGAATATTTAAAAACATATTTTGTTCTTCCAAAAATGAACTACCTTTACAGCGGCCATTTTTTCTGACAATGAAGGTGGCCACTGCAGAGAGGTTTCACTTCACTAAATTAACAGCTACGCTGCCTTCGGAAAAGGCATTTTTTTACTTTTCATGAGATTTTTTTTATTTCATCATTTGTAATATAAATTATTTCAAAACACTTCATTTGAAATCATAAAAAAAAATGTGGAATTTCCATTCGAAAATATTCCAGATAAGGAGCCTTCAACCGAAATAGCATGGTTTTTCATAATTTATGAATTCCGACGAGTTAAAGAGAATATTTGGTTTTCTGTCGGTTCTTAAATTATTGATCTTCAGCTCTGAATTCGAAGATTATTTCTTGGTATGGATTCTGCAGTCGAGGATTTTGAAATTTTTATTCTGTTTTAAGTATAATGATGTTCCTCATCTTTCTCAAAGCTTTGTTTATTTCGCAAATATTTGGGTTTTTTTCTTTAATTCCTTCTTTTGTACAGGACAAAATTTATTATTTACTTGAATCTTTGAGTTGCTTATTGGAATGTGGTATAAAATATTGGTTATAGCAATTTGACTTCACTGAAAATTTTAGTGAAGTTATATTGATTTTATTGAAGAAAACTATAAAATAAGACAAAAACTAAGAAAAAAGTGTACGATTAGAATTTTTATTTCACGTTATTAAAATGAGAGGAAAAAATGCACGGAAAAATTGGTACCAATTAAAAGTTAAGTTTTGGATTTTAAAGTGATATAAAAATGGTTTTTGTGCGGTAATATGATCCGATGTTATTTAGGAAAACCTTTAAAATTTCGATTAAATTTACCGAATGAAGCCAGATCCTGTTTCGAGCCGACCGTCCGGCATTTCGTTCTGTTAGCCAGTAAATTCGTTTATTATACCATTAAAAAATTTTCGTTTGTTATGTCGTAAATTCGTTTGTTATTCGTTTGCCATTTCGTTGTTTGATTTTCTTCGAATTCGGCATGAATGTTCTTTCAAATCATTAAAACAACGTATATTTAAGGACTTTTAATTTTTGGCTCCGTTTCAAAATGGTGGCCATTGTAAGGGTTTCATTATTTGACTAATCAGTGACGAGTTTAGCACTATTAAAACATTTGAGACAATTTGGTAATGGAAACACATCTAATTGTAATTTTGTTATTACTGATCAAAGCAAATATTTAATTGTAATTTTGTTATTATTGATCAAAGCAAGCATTTAATTGTAATTTTGTTATTACTGATGAAAGCAAATATTTAATTGTAATTTTGTTATAGCTGATAAAAGCAAACACTTAATTGTAATTTTATGGATTCTGATAAAAGCAGGCTTGTGCAAATAATTCACATTCTAAAATAACCAAATAAATAAAATACAAAAGGCTAAACTTTTAAATACTGAGACGAAAAGCAAACTTTTTATTTTGGATGCGAGGTTTACAGTTCACAGAACTATAGTAATATTTCGATTAACTATCATCGTCCGGACCAGGGCTGTGACAGATAACCAAATAGACGGATAACAGAAATTTATGTATTAATACATATTGTTACAAAAGTCTTTCTGTGGGTGTATGGCGTAAACAGTCCAACACGCAGGATAATGGAGAATGAAGGTTTATTTACAAATATGCAGGAAAACACGTAGCACAGGTACAGGAAACGACAGTTCTTGCACAGATTACCAATGTAAACAGACAACAATTCACAGGTAATAACAGTTCAGCACTAACAACACAAACAGTCAGTAAATAACTAGTAACGACAATAACTGCACTTTCAATGGCGCTCGGCGTCTAACACCTTACTAGCTCGCATAGCGGATAGAACTCCAAAGACGTTCGCTCTCCAAGGCGATGCCAGTCGATCAACACTCTCTCCTTCATCCAAGCGCTCTCATTATATAGTTTCCCCGGCAGGCCGTGACGTTACATGGAATTATCTAGTACATTCAAGCGTATCTCCTCTCCTAATAGAGATATCGAGAAGATTCCAGCACCTTTGAGATCCCATATTTCGTCGCCAAAGTCGCCAAGATGGTCGCCAAGGTCAGGGGACCAGACGTGGCTGCTTCTAGTCATCCCATACTTATCCCTGTAAAACTCTTTTCCCAACCATAAGACTCGCATTGCTGGGAAGCGACTTTCCATGTTTGTAAGAATATGTACTGTAACGTGATTTCACTGCTGGCTTGAGACGAAAATAGAAATAAAATCCTTTAAAAGTGAATAATACATACATATTGTATTAAATTTTACAAAACGATTAATATAAATTTCAATACAAGAGCAGTTATGTACAGAAATGACGGATTAGATTTTTTAGACGATGACGGAGGGCGAGCAAACGATGGTTAAACGAGTGACGGTAAATCGAAGATTTAAGTGTACATATTTTAAACTATTAAAAATTCTAATTAAACTTATGAAAAATCTCTTTCCCAAAGAACACTTTCTACCCCCAGGAAGTATTTACGTGCCAAATTTAGTAGCTCTTGATTCAATGTTCTGCCCTGTAGAATGTTTTTAACGATTTTTGGATCGTGCATGTCAGAATTGACTGATATTATCCAACCTATAAACATTATTATGTTAATTAGTTTAGTTACCATGGCCACTAAATAACGGAGGAAAATTGATTCTTATCAAGTCAAGCCTCATTAATATGTTATATTTTCTTAACATGTTGCCGAAATGCTCGCATTTTTGAGTTCAGTTATATTAACGTTCCGTTTTGAAGCAACACGAGTGCTATTTTGGGACGAACCTCATCTTCTTGATGACGAGGAGGACACCTGGGCTGTCACCCCTTCTCCAAACTTCCGCACCACACCAGCGGGAGGACTTTTGACCCTTTGGGAATGATTTAGCGTACAACAGGCCCAATACACGGCGGATATTCGGTGGAATCGGGTTTCGAACCTGGAACCCTCCGTCTCCGCCACCTTACCATTAGGCCACCGGGGCCTCTCATATTTTTGAAAAAAGACAGTCTGAATTTGTGTCAATAAAAATACCATATTCTCATAAAAACTTTTAAATCAGTTTTATTTTCTTGGTAACCGACTGTGTTCGGAGACATTTTTTTGAAAAATAACTTATATATATATTTTTAATGTTATTTTTCAACTGCATATGTTTTAAAACTATGAAAATATTGTAAAATTAGGCTTTCAAAATAATATATATTTTTTAAAAACTGAGAAATTTGAAGAAAAATGACTAAAATATTTGCCCTACGCTAACAGCCATAGACAAAATCATATTCTAAATATACATAAATACTTGTGGGAGTACATTTTTATGACAGTTATCTGTGTTATGCTCTAAAATATTTCTTGCACTTCAAAATAGTTTTGAGATATAGCTGCACATAGTTACTAAACTGGTAATTTTTCATAAAAATTGCTTTTCGTTTATATTTAAGTACTTAAAAATAATACTTGATTTTAAAATTGACCTTAGTTTTTAGAGGAAAACATCAGGCATATTACAGAAAACAATCTCAGAAAATTTCATATCAATACTTGAATAACTTTTTGAGAAATCATTGTTACGGTCGACAGTTTTCCTCAAAAATATCATTTCTCAGAAAACACATTTAAAGTTTTCAGGCAACATAAAATAATGCTTACAGTTCGGTAATAATACAGCTGTAACTCCAATTGTAATTCATATAGAGTAAAAAGTGAGACAGTTTTAGAAAGCTGATTAAACAGGCTACAAAATTAAGTTATAAAATTTTTTTGATAATTTCATCAAAAACGACGATTTTAAACCAGTCGGATACCTTAAAGACATTTGTCAAAATCTGAAGTCATATCTTTTAACACAAATATCAATGACTGTTTTCAAGAAACTTTAAGAAAGATCTTTCCAAAATGACAATTTATCATGCGGAAACGCTTTATTTTAGCTTCTGGCTCATTTGACACGATTTCTGTTTTTATGATTAGCTTCAACGCATTTCGATGAAAAGCTGTCAAGAGAATCATATATTCTTCCGGATTAATGCTTTTGGAGGAAAAAGACTGCCAAAGTAACATCAAGATTTTTCAAAATGTTATGCTACTGTTTTTGAAAGAACTTTTCTAAATCTTTAATGGAATAAACCTTTTTAAAACAGCAATAAGTATACGTGTTTCTTGCATTTTGCGGACATACAGTCAGAAGCACGTATATGATGAAATCGTAGGAATTATAATTGATGAAACTGTATTGTCTCTATAATTATACTGTAGATAAAATTATTTTAATTTCTCTCTTCTTTTGCTAGTGGTAAGGAAAACAATTAATTCAAGTTCTTCACTGCAGACGTTTCTATGGAAAGACATTCGAAATTCTAGTCCGTGACATCGTCACATGATTCATGTACCTTGTCTTCTGGCTTGACTGCATCAGTCGGTGCATTCTTAGCGCAACAATTTCTACACGTCGCAATTTAGAGGAAAAAATCAGCTAAACACATAATCCTGTTTAAAATAAAAAGTGTTCATTCTGTTTTGGAACTAATGTTCAAAGAAAGCTATTTCTTTTGTCATAACGTTTTGAATGTGACTGAAAGATTTGATGAAATATTGACAATGTCTGGAGTTTCATTACATCGATAAAAAGTATTTCTACAAAGTGTGTTTAAAAGTAATTTTTAAAAATTCATTAAAATTAGAGTACAAAAATTGGATGGAAATGAAATTGGGATCACTGAAAAGAAATTCGTATTTTTATGTGTTAAATGGTTGTGCGATAATATGTTCGAAGTTATTGCGGGAGAAAGTTAAAAATTCGATTAATTTTTAATTAATTAAAAATCTAATTAATATTTTGAAAACCCTTTCTTGATAAGCATCAACAACCTAAGAAGTAACTACATGCCAAACTTGGTAATTATAGGCCGAATTGTGTGCACTGCATTTTGTGCATCACGCATCTGTTTGTACGATTTTTGTACCACTGAATTTACAGAAAGTATCCCAGCTTAAAAACAATACAAAGTTAACCAGCGGTAGTGGTCTCCCCTAAACTTTCTCGCATACTCCTAACACATGCCGAGAAAAAAATAAGCTAAAAGGCAGTAAAACGAACAAGAACACCAAACGCAGTGGGGAAAAATAAGCGAAACGTCATACCACGATTTCCGAAGATCGTCCAACTCGGAAGTGGAATCAGAAGCCGGCGTGATTATCAATAGGTCTGGGTGTAAGATAAAAAAAAAAAAACGAAACTTGCAATTTGAACGCCCTTTTTTTTAACCGATTGACACAAAAATTGGACACAAATCTACCATTAAAGTACCACATACAAAATTTCATTTATCAAAGTAATTTTTTAAAAAGTTATTGCATTCAAAAGTATCCGATTATATAGACAGACAGACAGTCAACCCTTTCGCGGGTTTGGCCCAAAATTTGACACAAACCTACATTCCTGATGATAAAAATGCGTACCTAATTTTCTCTACCTAGCTATTCAAGTTTGTGAGTTATCGCGTTCACATGAACAAGGACATACAGACAGACTGCCTTCCTGTGGACAGATTTTGTCCAAAATTTGATAGAAACCTACAAATTATGTGTAAAGACCACATACCAAATTTGATTCCCGTATCTCTAATAGTTTTTGAGTTATCGTGTTCACAGACAGACATAATTCCAAAATTGTGTTTTTCGGACTCGGGGAGGTCTAAAACGCGGAGATTCATCAACTTCTCGAGTTAGAATTTTTGGACGATTACAATACTTCCTCTTTGTATACTTCGTATACGAGAAAGTAAAAATCTCGAGTTGTCCGATTCCTCACAAGGTTCTTAATCGCACTGTCCTCGTGGAAAGTGAGATTTACGCAATCGCAGACTACCCCAAACCTGATTACAGATACTTCACTTGAAGAACTTCCAATGCTAATGCAACGATGTCATGGCGTACATTGCCTATCGAGATTACAGATCAATATTTATTTATTTATCCAAAGAAAGCACACTACAGAGATGACTCCATTTACAGAGTGCGTGATCAAAAACATACAAAGAACAGAAGCCACAAAGTGAATTAAAACACAAAGAAAAGAAGTAACTGCACAACAGTTCAAAGCTCAAAACCACATTAATTATAAAAATAAACTCATAAATGTTTTAAAACGAAAACACGCAATGACAAAAGCACTAAAAACACACTGCGGCTCCAAAAGTCTATGTTGCATACGGTCACATTAAAATTTAAAAAAAAATCACACATTTTTTTAAAATTTAGAACATTAAATGAAAAAACCATTATAAAAGCAAGGGTCAAACAGTCAAACACACACAAGCACAAGATCAACACAATAATAAGAAAACACTTAAAAATCTTAATATGTATAGTCAAGCTTAAAAAAAGAAAAAGAAATCAGGTCATATATATGAAATTTACAGAGCTCATTATAAAAGTACAATCGATTCAACCATTAATAACCTTGTAGAAGAAAAGAACACAAGAAACATCTCGTCTGAAACACAAACTAGGCATATTAAACACATCACTTAGACATGAAGATATATCTTGTAAGTAAAATTCAATTTTTCTTGTAAAGTAAATATCGCAAGAAGTTGGTTTGAATTCCCTCAATAATTTCAATTTTATTACGGTAATTGGATCCCAAATAATACCGTAATATTCCAAACTGGATCGCACATGAGCGTAGCATAAAACCTTCAGGGCAATTTCACTCGAAAATTCCCTAGTTTTGCGTTTAGGAATTCCAAGTCTATGATATGCATTAGAGACGATGGGATGAATCGCTGCATACGAATATCGATGCAAACGGAATTTTTGTAACAACATTTGTAGGCGCGCTGCACAATTAGTAGCAGAACTTTCTGTTCATCCTTCCAAAATACTATTTTTATATGCTAAATTTAATTTTTGGTAGTCCAGTATGCGCATTAGACTCCTAAAATAGTATAAGAACATGAAATTACTAAGCATTCAATTTAGTATGTATACAGGGCACCACAATAATCGTGGAAGCTAATTTCTAAACCATTGGAAATAGGCATATTCTTCCAAGCCTAAAAACGCTTTAAATGACGCAAATAATTACAGTTTTTAAGTTGCTTGTGTCAATAAATGTATTTCTGAAAAGATTACGGTCGAAATTTTTATGCAGTTCCCTGTATAACAATCATATTTTGTAAAAGATTTTTGACTAACTTACGATTTAAACAAAAAAGTCCACTCTTCTGAGGTTAAAGCTGACCGAGTTATTAAGCTTTGATTATCGGTGTTTTAAATGATTTTAGACCATTTCGATAACCGCCACCAGGAAAATCCTCTAACAGCGCTTTCTCGACACGGCTTCTGGTTGGTTTAAAACGATGGAATTCAAAGGTTATCTAGGTTATTTTTAGTCGCAGAACTGTGGAACTATTTTTGTTTAGAATATTATTGTGTCAAGAATATTTTACTAAATATGATTAATAGGACAGGGGAATGCGTAAAAATTTAGACTTCGTAATGCTTCCAGCAGTCCATTTATTGATTCATGTGGAGTTTACGGTACACACTTACTTCGTTCTTCTTAGGATCGGCAACTCATTGCCGCCAACAACGGAGATGAGAAAACATTTGTTTTGGATGCGTCTAGATGTTTTTAACGAGTGACAAGCGCGGATGCGCAAAAATTGATCTTTTCATCAGTCTTTTGTTCATCAGGCTATATTGCGCCACGTTTTGATTGGACTGTTTTCAACTCTTCGATGCGATTGATCGATAAATTCGAATTTGAATAAAACTTCGTTTGGAATTCTTAGGATTGAATATCGGTTAAGTACCGTGTATGTTATTCTGTGTGTTTCGTTTCTCAATGAATAAGCGAAGCTACGATTAGTCCGCTATGCTGAAAGCGAAGCCGCTGATTTTTTTTTAAGTTAAAAAATTTCCCCGGTATACATTTGAAATGCCGCAGGCATTGCGTGCGGAAATTCTACTTTTCGGAATTTTTATAGAAACCTAGATTCATAATATTCAATGAAAAAGCGAAGCTACTAGTTTCCTGCTACGCTGAAAGCGAAGCCGCTAATGTTTTTTAAGTTAACAAAATTTGCCCGGTACACGCTTAAAATGCCGCAGGCATTGCGTTCTCAATCTCTCGATTTCAGATGACGCATGCGCAAGAGAGCAATAAAAATTGTACTACATATCCAAAACAGTATTTGGCGCCGTCAAATAAAATTGCGCCAAGAAAAATTAGCAAGAAACAAGTGTGTACTGTAAACTCCACATTTACCCATTTATTGACACAAACAACTTGGAAAATGCAATTTTTTGCTTCATTCAAAGCATTTTTCCACTTGGCAGCATATGCTTATTTCCGATGGTATAGAAATGAACTATTGGACATTGTTTGGACTATACTGGGTGGTCCTAAATTATTGGACCCATTTCAAAAATTAATAAAAAACTAATAATGTTACAACTACGGGTTTTTTTTCAATGAGGGCGAATTAAAAAAAAAATTCCAGATAGGTAACACGCCGTTACTGTGGTCGAGGTGGTCGTAAATTATTGGACATCTACCATTTTTAAGAGCCATTATCTACGAAACTTTTAAAGCTAGAAGAAAAATAAAAACATGTGTTTGTAGGGAATATTACACTTTTTAATTTGTTAAATTACTTGCAATTCGAAGACTGAATAGTTTTCGAGATATTCAAGAAAAACTAAAAAAGGAAAACATAAAACGCGCATGGGCTTCTGCTGATCGGTAGCCATTGCGTACTCTCTCTTTGTATCTCTCGATGTAGCAAATTTAGAAAGCCGTAACGGCGCGTTACCTATCAGAATTTTTTTTAAAAAAAATACGCTCTCATTTAAAAAAGGCGCATTTGCAACATTATTAGTTCTTTCAGCGATGTAAGAGAAAATGTTGAGTCTGCTTTAGCAAAACAAAAATATGGTAAATGGAAGGTTCATAATAATTTGTATGGTTGAATTTAAATATTTACGCACAACAATGATGGGAAAAAAACTGGGAAATATTTTGTCCTAGAAACACACAAATGTTCTGTCTTCGTGCATATGTACGAAATTACAGATGCATTTACCTGAAAACGTGTTCACCATATAATCTTTATATGTCCTACTTTTCAATTTTATATCAAGGAAATCATTTTGTTGTACAGAAGGGATGCTGTATGATGAATCGTAGATCCTTAGCAAACAATAGATATATGATTTTCAAGGTTATGGTTTCAAGCAATGTTTGTTACTATTTTTCTCGAATTAAAGGATGATTCTATTCTGTTCTATATAATTTATGAGCCAAAAGTGTAAAGAGAAAAATACTTCTCCTATTATCTGTTTGGAATTCTATTAAGGAACTTTGTCATTGGACTAGTTTTTGCTTGCCTTTGCTTCTACATAAATCTTTCAATAAAAATAAAAAGAAATAGTTCGAAGTGTCAAACATACGGCCAGAAACATAGCTTGATAACTCCACCTAAGGAAAAATAGAAAAATAAAAATTGTCTACGTTAGTATAAATTGATAAATCTATTGTTTACTCTTGTTCGATAGCTATTAAAATGTCCACATCGATTGAGCGAATTTCTTGCTACTTCCTTGCACAAGAAAATACCGTTTGTGTGAATGCAAGAGCAAGAGATGGAAATCGCTTCGTTATGCGCATGCGCAGAATCCATCTCAACGCTTCTTTCCTTCATTGAGTGGCCTTAAGGCTTCAAACTTCTCAAATTTATTAACATTCCGTCTTTTATCCTAACTAATACTTTTTGGGGAGGGGCCCCGTTATTTTGATTCGAAGTCATTTGACAGAAACAATATCCGAACCTGCATCCCCTCTTAAAACTTCCACACCGCACCATCAAGAGGTCTTTAAATCTCGACTGTCTTAATGTATTCTTATTTCCTTCCACCAGGTGCGGCTAAGATGCCAGTAAGCGCTCCGTCTGCCAGAAAGGCAGCAAACAGAGTCACGACATGCTCCTCATAGCGAATGTATTAACGTGCACCAGATACGTACACGCGGAGCATCTTTGATGGAATCGGGACTCGAACCAGCAATCCTCCAGTATCGAATCCGGGACTCTGCCGCCGACTTTGGTCAATTATACCACATTTTCCTTGTAAAAGTTAAGACACATCGTGGCAATAAGTAATAGTTTGGTTAACAATCTTTCAAGGGGGTTGAGAATGACTCTTTCACGATGGAAATCCTGTCCTCCAAAGCGAATTAAATGAATACACCATCGTGTGCTCAGTCTCCGGATTTCGAGTCTTACGTGTAAGTAAAACAGCCTTGTAATCAGTGGCGACTCTTCAACTCAAAAACAAGCAGTGCTGTGCAAAAAAAAAAAAAAAAAACTCAACTCTCAAGATAATCTAAAAAAAAGTCTTTCTTCTATTTAAAATAGAATTTTTAAAAAACAGTTTTACTTCTAAAGAGCCCAAAATTTTTAATTTTAATTATCTGCATTGCATTTTAGCGAATTAGCGACGTATCTTTTCTCACTAGCGATTTCTAATATAAAAAAAAAAAAACGGATGCTTATTAAAGTAGATGAGTTTCCGCCAGGCATCATGTAAGCGCGACCGAAACCAAATAACGGCGAACGAGAAACGAGCGAAGAAAAATAAATCAAGAGAGCGAAGTTCATCCTCGGGAGGGAGGGAGAAAAAAAGAAGCATCACACGATTGGCATTGCGCCAAAGACTGCATCGAATGCAGCTCAAGCCACCGTCAAACTCAATGGGAGGAAATACTTGCTTCGTCTTCCGAAGCGCCGCTTAGCTGTTGCGCAGTGAGTGAATTATGATGCTCTGTTCCCAGAATAGCTCAGATTTGTATATCTCCCGCTTATATATGTATTCTACATTTTCGTTTTTCTTTTCCTCCACTTTCGTTGCTGGTCGAACTTTTCAATGAGAAAAAAATAACCTAATAGGAATAAAAACAAAAATTGAAAAACAAACTTTTAAAAGAATTTCAGGGGGTGCTGCAGCTCTGCAGCCCTAATGGACGAGCCGTCACTGCTTGTAATAGTTTTGGAATCGTGCCGGATATAACCGATTTCGTCTCTGAAGAACACATTAATAACACCGATTATAGCCGACATTCTTATGTAAGGGTTGTTTCGTTGATGTCAATTGATGTGATGTCCAGTAGAACGGAGACAATGCATGCTCATGCGAAATACGCAAAATGCACCCCTCCAATTAAATTTTGAATTCATTGAGCATCTTGCAAGAGGGAAAAAGATGTGGCATCTTCCCACTTCGTAAGAAAACGTGCAGCTAACTAGATATTTTCAATATGCAATTACGTTTGTATATAACTGTGACATCACGTCGTTTGATTTCATTCTCATACCATTATAGCAATAAATGTCGCTAGTCATTGTGGAATTTAGTGGTCGTTGGATATAATTTGCGCTAGCCGGTATGACTCTAAAGTTGTTGCCGAATATAACCGGGTCCAGCCAGTGTGAAGTATTCTGGTATGTCAAACATAATTGGTGTTAGCCAGTATGAAGATACCTAGAGAAGGGAAGTCAGCTGACGACGCACTCCTGCATGTCACATCTCTCCTAGAACAAGCTGGAAGGCAGGAAAAACACACTGTGGTGATATCTTTAGACATCTCCGGTGCATTTGACAGTCTACAATACTCTTCCATCAGAGGTAGATTTGCTTCCCTCTCTCTCTTCTCCAACATTAGCGAAACGCTTCCTGATACACTAAAAAATAGAAAAGTGGCGATGCAAACCAGTGAAGGACCAGTCCTCTGGGAACAGACTCAGGGATGTCCATAGGGTTCATGTAGCGGGCCAGTATTTTGGAACATCGTGGCAGACGAAGTTCTATCGGTACAGTGGCCTCAAGGAGTTCATCTACAAGCATTTGCCGATGATTTTGCGTTCATCGTCACAGAAAACACCAGAGAAGGGTTCAGAAAGCTCAGCAAAATAGCACTGGACAAGTTTAAGGAGTGGGCAGACTAAAATAAACTGCACGTCTCAATGGGAAAATCAAGCTATGTCCTTTTCAGCAAGCTTATAAGAGGACCAACGATTAAATGGGGGAACCAATCAATTAACCGTAAAAACCATTTAAAATATCTAGGCGTTACAATAGATCATAAATTAAGCTGGCTACCACACGTAATAGAGCAAGGCAAAAGAGCCATGGATCAATACCAACATCTCTGCAGAATCGCAGGAATAACTTGGGGCATCAACAAAAACATCAGAAGGCTATTATATAAAACAGTTATAGAAAGAACACTATGTCATGGAGCAGCTGCCTGGGGACATAATATGACATCCCGACTCCAGAAAAAGCTGGACTCCATTCAACGTCTGTTTCTTCTGTATATTACTGGTGCATACAGGACAACCCCAACCGCTTCTCTCCAAGTGGTCACCGGTCTTCAACCCCTCCACCTACAAATCCAACAAGAAGCAACTTATGCCCGTGTTGCTCCAGCAAGATCTTCATCCAACTTTTTCACCGTTATATTCAGCCCAACAGATTACGAGAGCAAAAGCAGTGGAATTCATATTCACCCCCTAATTTTCTTCTCCACAATCAAATTTCATTTGCAGAAAATCACATAGACTCAGGAGTCAAGGTTATATATACTGATGGATCTAAAACGGACGAAGGTACTGGAAGCGCATATTGCATTCTAGAAAACTGTGGAATAATTGCCTCATGGCAAGGTAAACTTGATCGCAGCAATTCGTTTTCCAAGCTGAAATCCTCGCAATTAGAATGACAATTGAAGCAGCTTCTTCCCTTCATAGACCAATCAAAATTTGGACAGACAGTTTGTCAAGTTTGATGGCCATACTTAATCCTAAATCCCACCATAGTATAGTCCGAGAAATTCAAACCCTTTTGCTCTCCCATAAACACATTCACCTGAGATGGCTTAAAGCCCACGTCGGTTATTTAGGCAACGAATGCACAGACCAATTAGCCAAAGAAGCCATCACAAAAGGCGACCCTTTCCTTCTACCTAAGCCACTTTCCTACCTGAAAGCCGAGATTAAGTCAGCTGCTTTAAGCATCTGGCAAGACAACTGGGATAACGGAGAAACTGGCCGCAGTACACACGATATAGTGCCTAGGGTCTCAAACAAGCCAGTAGGATGGAATAGAGAAGAGATAATGTTCGTTACAGGACACGGCCTTTCCCTTCATACCTTCTTCGCTTCAATCTTCGAACACATGACAACTGATCGTGCGGAGAAAAAGGAGATCCAATTCACTATGCCACAAAATGTCCGTTTACCCTCTCCTGGCATTTCCAAACTCCAACAGTGTCACTTAAATTACAGTGGTTGAAAAACATTCTCACGAACAACTTCTCAAGAACCCGACTTCGACTCCTAATGCGTTTCATATGTGATGAGAACAATCTCATTTTAGAAGATAATAATTGAGCACTCAGACTGACACACACTTCCGGCTACTTATGATTTTTTTCCCTCTAAGTATTTTTTTCTATTTTGTATTGTTTTCTATGTTGTTCTGTCCAATGTATGTTTCTTTTTCATTTTCATTTGTTCTTGTACCTGTTACTTGTTTTTGTCTCCCTTCTTAAAAAATAAAATTCGCCTCCATCCATCCAAACAGGAAAGGAGCCAAATGGCTCTAAACACGGGGATGCAGGTGGTGTAATGTAATGTAATGTAAAGTACGAAGATACCTGTGGATGCCGAATGTAATCGGGATTAGCCAGTGCGAAGCATTCTGTGGATGTTAGATATAACCGGTAGTGCCCAGTATGAAGCATTCCGTGGATGCTGGATATAATCGGGGTTAATCGGGATGAGGCATTTAGTGGATGCCAAATATAGTCGGTGCTAATCAGCTAGGGTTGCAAAATGTGACGCCTAGAAATGTTACGGATTATCACAATAAATCGTGTCTCCAGCCCAATACACCTAAAAATTATTTCTTGTTATTAAGAAGTTAAACCATAAAAATGAGGCAGAAATATAGATTGTAGCTTCATAGATAGATTTATCAACCTCTTACACACTTTTATTTAATTTAATTTGTTTAATGTTTGAGATGGAATTTTGTTATCGACTTTTTATTCACTTTCTGCTGTTCTCCAGATTTGAAATTTCGCACATTTCGATGAAATAAAATATATTTATACAAACATTTTCAGAACCTAATTATCCATCAATCCTTTAAAGGGCCATTTTTTTCTAGTAGTGGTATAATGAAACAACTTTGGGAGCGAGATTAATTTAAGAAAAGAAATTCATTTAGCTTATTGGATGGCATTAATTTTTTGTTAATTAATTTATTAATTAATAATTAATTACCAAGTCAAGACAATTCGTTATGGTTTGAGATAAGAAAAATGGAACATCTAAGCTTTTGTTTCATCGAAAAATTTGTCGAGAACTTACGACAACCTTAAAAATTGCATTTAAAAATTCATGAATTTAGCGGTAAGTATACTTGCCACGGCCTTATAAAGGGTTAATTGATTTATTTTAATTAAACTTTGTTTCCATACTAGGCGTGAAAACTGTTAGCGAATTTGAGAAAAAAATTGGTTTCAAGATTCCAAAATATTTACAATAATGAAATATAAATTAAAGACTGAAGATTATAAAATAATTAAATTAAATATTTTTCTTTTTAACACACTTATAAAAGTATGTTTTTAAGTAAATGATAACTCCGATTTAAATTAATTTGGAAAATTTTAGTTCAAAAATTCATCATCACAAACCGTGTAAGTAAACAATCCCGGAAAATAAGTATTGCAAGCTAAGATGGAGTTAATTGTGCCACGCAACTTAGAACAAGGTCTGATGGTACGATAGATAATAAATTAAATAATTTTTTCTCCGAGAACAGAATCAGTTTTCTCTCTCGGTTTTTGTTTATAACTTCTCTTTAAAAAACACATTAATTAACAAAAGTTCATAACACACCCGCTTTTCCTATTTTAATCACATCCAGCTGCGAAAGATGTTCTTAAATGAATGCAGTTACAAAAAAGCAGGTTTATAAGCTTGTCATTCACAACCCGTGGTCCGTGTTTATTTTTAGAGTTTAATAAGCAGCCCATGTAAAATTAATTAAGCCATTTTAAGGTATTTAGCATTCTGGAATGTTTTTGTTTGGAATAAGTAATTAGAAAATCTCGAAGCTTATGTTTATGGCTGTGGGATAATAAAAAAGTTGAGATGAATTGAAGCTACTTTTTACGCATTAATTTACGTTGTGACAAGCTTTTTTGTGTTAAACAGTTTGTAACTAGTTTTTATTTGAATAAAAAAATGAAATATCTTTTGTTCGAGAGTACCAAAGTAGATGTACATATTTTGTTATTATTCAAATTTATTCCAAGATGCAATCAAATAATTTTGATTGTAACAGTTATGAAATTATTGT
>BGPR01001911.1:161629-172272 GCA_013235015.1 Araneus ventricosus | reverse complement strand
TTCGCACTGGCTAATCCCGATTACATTCGGCATCCACAGATATCTTCCTACTAGCTAACACCAGTTATGTTTGACGTCCCCAGAATGCTTCACACTGGCTGGACCCGGATATATTCGGCAACAACTTTAGAGTCATACCGGCTAGCGCCAATTATATCCAACGACCACTAAATTCCACACCGACTAGCGACATTTATTGCTATAATGGTATGAGAATGAAATCAAACGACGTGATGTCACAGTTATATGCAAACGTAACTGCATATTGCAAATATCTAGCTAGCTGCACGTTTTTTTACGAAGTGGTAAGACGCCACATCTTTCTTCCTCTTGCAAGATGCTCAATGAATTCCAAAATTAAACTGTAGGGGTGCATTTTGCGTATATCGCATGAGACTGCATTGACTCCATTCTACTGCTCATTACACCAATGACATCAACGAAACAACCCTTACATAAGAATGTCAGCTCGTCCATTAGGGCTGCAGCACCCCCTGAAATTGTTTTAAAAGTTTGTTTTGCAATTTTTGTTTTCATTCCTATTAGGTTATTTTTTTTCCTCATTGAAAAGTTCGACCAGCAACGAAAGTGGAGGAAAAGAAAAACGAAAATGTAGAATGCATTTATAAGCGAGAGATACACAAATCTGAGCTATTCTGGGAATAGCACTCGCAAGCATCATAATTCACTCACTGCGCAACAGCTAAACGACGCTTCGGAAGACGAAGCAAGTATTTCCTCCCATTGAGTTTGGCGGTGGCTTGAGCTGCATTCAATACAGCCTTTGGCACAAGGCCAATCGTGTGATGCTCCTTTTTTTTCTCCCTCCCACCCGAGGATGAACTTCGCTCTCTTGATTTATTTTTCTTCGCTTGTTTCTCGTTCGCCGTTATTTGGTTTCGGTCGCGCTTACATGATGCCCGGCGGAAACTCATCTACTTTAATAAGCATCCGGTTTTTTTTTGTGGGAAAAGGTACGTCGATAATTTGCTAAAATACAATGCAGATAGTTAAAATTAAAAATTTTGGGCTCTTTAGAAGTAAAACTGTTTTTTAAATATTCTATTTTAAATAGGTTATCTTGAGAGGTTTTTTTCTGCACAGCACTGCTTGTTTTTGAGTTGAAGAGTCGCCACTGATTACGAGGCTTTTTGACTCACACGGAAGTCTCGCAATCAGGAGACTGAGCACAAGATGGTGTATTCATTTAATTCGCTTTGGAGGACAAGATTTCCATCGTGAAAGAGTCATTCTAAACTCCCTCCAAAGATTGTTAACCAAACTATTACTTATCGCCACAATGAGTCTTAACTTTTACAAGGAGAATGTGGTATAACTGACCAAAGTTGGCGGTAGAGTCCCGGATTCTATACTGGAGGATTGCTGGTTCGAGACCAGATTCCATCAAAGATGCGCCGTGTATACGTATCTGGTGCACGTTAATACATTCGCTACGGCGAGCATATCGTGACTCTGTTTGTTGCCTTTCTCACAGACGGAGCGCTTACTGGCATCTCAGCCGCACCTGGTAGAAGGAGATAGGAATGCATTAAGACAGTCGAGATTTAAAGACCTCTTGATGGTGCGGTGTGGAAGTTGGGAGAGGGGATGCAAGTTCAAATACTGTTTCCGCCAAATGACTTCGAATCAAAATAACGAGTTCCCTCCCCAGAAAGCATTAGTGAGGCTAAAAGACGGAATGTTAATAAAATTGAGAAGTTCGAAGCATTAAGGACACACTATGAAGGAAAGAAGCATTAAGATGGATTCTGCGCATGAGCATAACGAAGCGATTTCCATCTCTTGCTCTTGCATTCACACAAACGGTATTGTCTCGTGCAAGGAAGCAGCAAGAAATTTGCCCAATCGATGTGAACATTTTAATAGCTATCGAACAAGAGTAAACAATAGATTTATCAATTTATACTAACGTAAACGAGTTTTATTTTTCTGTTTTTCCTTAGTTGGAGTTATCAAGCTATGTTTCTGGCCGTATGTTTGGCACTTCGAACTATTTCTTTTTATTTTTATCGAAAGATTTGTGTAGAAACGAAGGCAAGCAAAAGCCATTCCAAGAGCAAAGTTCCTGAATAGGAAGTAAGGAATGAAGGATTTTTCTCTTTACACTTTTGGCTCATAAGTTATACAGAAAAGAAGAGAATCATCCTTTAACTAGAGAAAAATATTAGCAAACATTACTTAAAACCATAACCTTGAAAATCATATATCTATTATTTGCTAAGGATCTACAATTCCTCTTACAGCATCCCTTTTGTACAACAAAATCATTTCGTTGATACAAAATTGAAAAGTAGCACATATAACACGTTTTCAGGTAAATGCATCTGCAATTTCGTACATATCCACGAAGACAGAACATTTGTGTGTTTCTAGGACAAAATATTTCCCAGTTTTTTCCCATCATTGTTATGCATAAATATTTAAATTCAACCATACAAGTTATGAACCTTCCATTTACCATATTTTTGTTTTGCTAAAGCAGACTCAACATCTTCTCTTACATCACGAATTTGAAATCCTGACTACAACCGTCTTCATATGTTAAACGAATCTTCCGATGTATATCCTTCCGAATATTTATGAAGCGTTTGTGCGTTTAGCTGTTGAAATATGGATTTCGAACCAGATGGTTAAATCAATTTTGATTGCTTGCAATGCAGATAGGAAAAACCCCTCCAGATAAAATTCGATTTTTCTATCATATGATAGTTGATACATGCAGATGCCAAATCAATTTTAGAAAAATTTGAAATAAGCTAAACTTTATTTGCATAACAAGCATGGAAATTATCAGATTTTCTCTAGATCTGAAAATTTCCATCCAATTTTAAAATTTATTAGAGAATCGTCCCAAATGATTTTATAATTTGAAACTAAATGGTTTTGGGGTTTTTATTAAAATTAAATTAGAAAATAATTACTAGAATAAAATTTATACAGGTGTGATACCTTTTGGTGATCTAATTCTGAACGACAGGTTATATTCGATTCTCCAAATTCCCATTCAAAGTCCAGTTAAATCGCTTTGTGAAAAAGTAACTAATAATGTGACTAATAAAAAGTTATTAATAAAAGTGACTGAAAAAACTAATAATGTTGTAAATGCGCCTTTTTTAAATGAGAGCGTATTTTTTTAAAAAAATTTCTGATAAGTAACGCGCCGTTACGGCTTTCTAAATTTGCTACATCGAGAGATACAAAGAGAGAGTAAGCAATGGCTACCGATCAGCAGAAGCCCATGCGCGTTTTCTGTTTTCCTTTTTCAGTTTTTCTTGAATATCTCAAAAACTATTCAGTCTTCGAATTGCAAGTAATTTAACAAATTAAAGAGTGTAATATTCTCCATAAATACATGCTTTTATTTTTCTTCTAGCTTTAAAAGTTTCGTAGATAATGGCTCTTAAATATGGGAGATATCCAATAATTTACGACCACCTCGACCACTGTAACGGCGTGTTACCTATCTGTAATTTTTTTTAATTCGCCCTCATTAAAAAAAACCGTAGTTGTAACATTATTAGTTTTTTTTATTAATTTTTGAAATGGGTCCAATAATTTATGCCCACCCAGTATAGGGTGACCACTCTAAACAATGTCCAATAGTTCATTTCTAAATCATTGGAAGTAAGCATATGCTTCCAAGTGGAAAAATGCTTTGAATGAAGCAGAGAATTGCATTTTCCAAGTTGTTTATGTCAATAAATAGGTAAATGTGGAGTTTACGGTACACACTTGTTTCTTGACAATTTTTCTTGGCGCAATTTCCTTTGCCGGCGACAAATACTGTTTTGGATGTGTAGTACGATTTTTATTGCTCTCTTGCGCATGCGTCACCTGAAATCGAGAGATTGAGCAAGCAATGCTTGCGGCATTTAAAGCGTGTATCGGGCAAATGTTTTTAACTTTAAAAAACATCAGCGGCTTCGCTTTCAGCATTGCAGGAAAATTGAATTTTGGGAATCTAGGATTTTTAAAAAATTCCGAAAACTAGAATTTCCGCACGCAATGCCTGCGGCATTTCAAGAATGTACCTGGAAAATTTTTTCAACTTAAAAAATATCATCTGCTTCGTTTTCAGCATAGCGGAATATTCGTAGCTTCGCTTATTCATTGAGAAACGAAACACACAGAATTACATACATGGTACTGAACCGATATTCAATCCGAAGAATTCCAAACGAAGTTTTATTCAAATTTGAATTTATCGACTAATCGCATCGAAGAGTTAAACAAAACAGTACTATCGAAACGTGGCGCAATGTAGCCTGATAAACAAAACACCGATGAAAAGATTATTTGTGCGCATGCGCGCTTGTCACTCGTTAGAAACATCTAGACTTATCCAAAACAAATGTTCTCTCATCGTCGTTCTTGGCGGCAAAGAGTTGGCGATCCCAAGAGGAACGAAGTAAGTGTGTACCGTAAACTCCACATAAACCAATAAATGGACTTCTGAAAACATTACGAAATCTAAATTTTTACGCATTCTCCTGTCCTATTAATAATATTTAGTAAAATATTCTTAACACAATAACATTCTAAACAAAAATAGCTCCACAGTTCTGCGACTAAAAATAACCTATATATGGAGCTTTGAATTTCATCGTTTTAAACCAACCAGAAGCCGTGTCGTGAAAGCGCTGTTGGAGGATTTTCCTGGTGGCGGCCATCGAAATGGTCTAAAATCATCTAAAACAGCGATAATCAAAGCTTCATAACTCGGTCAGGTTTAATCTCAGAAGAGTGGACTTTTTTATTTAAATCGTAAACTAGTCAAAAATCTTTTACAAAGTATGATTGTTATACAGGGGACTGAATAAAAATTTCGACACATAATCTTTTCAGCAATACATTTATTGACGCAAGCAACATTAAAAACTGTAATTATTTGCGTCATTTAAAGCGTTCTTCGACTTGGAAGAATATGCCTATTTCCAATGGTTCAGAAATTAGCTTCTGGACCACGATTATTGTGGTACCCTGTATACATACTAAATTGAATGCTTAGTAATTTCATATTCTTATACTATTTTAGGAGTGCAACGCACATACTGGAGTACCAAACATTAAATTTAGTACATAGAAATAGTATTTTGGAAGGATGAACAAAACGTTTTACTGCTAGTTGTATTGCCTACAAATGTTGTTACAAAAATTCCGTTTGCAGCGATATTCGTATGCAGCGATTCATCCCATCGTCTCTAATGCATATCATAGACTTGGAATTCTTAAACGCAAAACTAGGGAAATTTCGAGTGAAATTGCTTGAAGGTTTTATGCTACGCTCATGTGCGATCCAGTCTGGAATATTGCGGTATTATTTGGGATCCAATTACCGTAATAAAATTGAAATTATTGAGGGAATTCAAACCAACTTCTTGCGATATTTACTTTACGAAAAAAAATGAATTTTACTTACAAGATATACCTTCATGTCTACGTGATATGTTTAATATGCCTAGTTTGTGTTTCAGACGAGATGTTTCTTGTGTTCTTTTCTTTTACAAGGTTATTAATGGTGCGATCGATTGTACTGATATACTGAGCTCTATAAATTTCGCTGTGCCTGCCAGATTTTTAAGGAACCAAAGTTCTTTTCCGAATGTATATTCAAAATTTAATTATATTAACAGGTTCTCGTTATATAAATTTTATAAAATGTTTAACAAGTTCTCTGATGAACTTGACATTTTTAATATGTTTCTTGGTGCTTTTAAATCGAATTGTTTTCAAGTTTTAAATATATATGACCTGATTTCTTTTTCTTTTTTTTACACTTGACTATACATATTAAGATTTTTATGCGTTTTCTTATTTTTGTGTAGCTCTCTTGTGCTTATGTGTGTTTGACGTTTTGACCCTTGTTTTAATAGTGGTGTTTTGATTTAATGTTCAAAATTTACAAAAAAATGTGTGATTTTTTTTTCATAATTTTAACGTGACGGTATGCAACATAGACTTTTGGAGCCGCATTGTGTTTTTAGTGCTTTTGTAATTGCGTGTTTTCGTTTTAAAACATTTATGAGTTTATTTTTATAATTAATGTGGTTTTGAGCTTTGAATGTTGTGCAGTTACTTCTTTTCTTTGTGTTTTAATTCACTTTGTGGCTTCTGTTCTTTGTATATTTTTGATCGTGCACTCTGTAAATGGAGTCATCTCTGTAGCGTGCTTTCTTTGTATAAATAAAGAAATATTGATCTGTAATCTCGATAAGCAATGTACGCCATGACATCGTTGCATTAGCATTGGAAGTTCTTGAAGTGAAGTATCTGTGATCAGGTTTGGGGTAGTCTGCGATTGCGTAAATCTCACTTGCCAAGAGGATAGATAGATAGAGATCCAATCGGACAACTCACGAATTTTACTTTCTCGTATATGAAGTATACAAAGAGAAAGTATTGTAATCGTCAAAAAATTCGAACACGAGATTTTGACGAATTTCCACGTTTTAGACCTTCCCGACTCCGAAAAACACAATTTTGGAATTATGTCTGTCTGTGTGTCTGTCTGTGAACACGATAACTCGAAAACTATTAGAGCTACGGGGATGAAATTTGGTATGTGATTTTGACACATAATTTGTAGTTTTCTTTCAAATGTTGGACAAACTCCGTCTAAGGGAAGTCTCTCCGCGTTCATGTGAACACTGTAACTCAACCAGCTGGAGTGGCCTCCCCTAAACTTTCTCGTATACTTTTCAAACATTTGTCATTTCCCTTCCCCCTGCGTTGATAAAAAGTTCGAACCAACTGTAACCCAGAATGCAATGACAATCAGAAGGTTTTTCATTGTAGATTATAGTGTTAGTAAAATATTGAGGTGAAGAATCATATTCAAAAAGATGCGTATGTATTAAAACTTCGCAATATTTATTTTTTTATGAAACTCTAGCAATGCGGAGAAGAAAACAGGAGAATAGCTTGCTCGCTGAATAGCTTGCGCATGCGCAGAGATTGCCTCCAGTACGCAAGTAAAACGAGACGCCCTAAATGTTTGCTTCCTTACAAAATCTCGCCTCCAGAATTGGTTTTTGGCAAACTGCCAAGTTTTCGGAGTGTCCCTTCTCTTTTTCACAGGCATTTCTACCACTACGCATGCGTATGGAGTTAAACAAGTATGCGATTATACAGACCTACAGACAGTCAGCCCGTTGACGGATTTGGCCCAAAATTTTATACGGACTTACATTCATGACGATAAAACTGTGTACCAAATTTTATCCATCTAGCTATTCAAGTTTTTGAGTTATAGTGTTCACATGACCGCGGACATACAGACTTCCCTTAGACGGATTTTGTCCAAAATTTGATAGAAACCTACAAATTATGTTTAAAGACCACATACCAAATTTCATCCCCGTAGCTCTAATAGTTTTCGAGTTATCGTGTTCACAGACACACAGACATACAGACACACAGACAGACATAATTCCAAAATTGTGTTTTTCGGAATCAGGGAGGTATGAAAAGTGGAGATTCGTCAAAATCTCGAATTCGAATTTTTTGACGGTTACAATACTTTCTCTTTGTATACTTCGTATACGAGAAAGTAAAAACTTGAATAGCTAGATGGATAAAATTTGGTACACAGTTTAATCATCAGGAAGGTGGGTCCCTATAAAATTTTGGGCCAAATCCATCAGAAGGTTGGACTGTCTGTCTGTCTGTATAATCGCATAATTTTTATCGCAATAACCTCTTAACAAAATTACTTAGATAAATAAAATTGTGCATGTGGACTTCTAACCTTAATTGTAGATTTTTGTCCAATTTTTGTGTCAATAGGTTTAAAAAAAGGCGTTCAATTTGCATTTTCGTTGTTTTCAATATCCTACGATGCAGAAAAAAGGGCCCGAATGATCTTGGCTCACTGCTAAATTGTACCAACGCTCTTTCACTGAAGACCTTGAAGTTTCGCGTATTTTTTCACCACTGCGTTAGGATTGCTCGTTTTAGTGCCTCTTTGCTTTTTTTTCTCTACATATGTTAGGGAGTATACGAGAAAGTTTAGGGGAGACCACTCCCACTGATTGTTAATTTAAGACTCACTGCAGTCCGGCCTACTCGCAAAAAAATTTTTCAAAATTTTGCAAACTATGCCCTGAATAGTGGAAGAGATAAAATCAGATCTGGGTTGTAAACATTGGCTCGACCCACACAAGATGGGTAGATAATGAAGGCTACAAATTCTCGACCCATCTAGTGGGGGAGGGGGACTTAGTTACATATAAGAGACTAATCAAAATAACATTCCAAAAAAACATAATCATAACATGCTGATAGAACTTCAAACACTCTAACATAGAATTTACATGAAGGTTACAACCTGCCACGCAAATTATAAAAACATTCTACTGAAGCATATAAGAACACAGGGTACACACAATAAATGACACCAATACTGTCAAAAAACCCTTAAGATATTAAAAGATTAAAAATATTAAAACAATTAATATTAAAACAAACAATGAAAACATCAAGCACACTAAACACTAAAAGGTAGAAAACCTCATAAACCTTGAAGTTTTCGTCTTCAGGAAACGAAAGAAAAAAAGAATCCATAGGTCGTGGCCTCATTACCAGTTCGGGATATGGACGTCTCATCAACCATAGCAAGCCCAGGAAAATCGATCTGATACAAAATCTACTAAACACCTATTTAAACAACACAACTGGACATATGAACCAAAAGCACACAAAACAAAACACATAAACGAAGAACCTTCCTTTAAAATAAACTTTACATTTCTTAAGGGTGCATCAGCGTTCCCCAACCACAGACACCACAGAAGAAAGTACAAGCATAACACAAGACTCAATGATGAGAACTCAGTGATGTCACATAGCACATTGCCTTATCAAACGGCAGGCCACTAGCACAACTCTGAGCTGCATTTGCGAGCCTGCTGCAGAGTTAGTTATAGAATTCTTTCAATAATCCTATATATTTCATATACATATGGCAGACTATAATCATTATCTAATCATCATTTAAAATTATTAATTCATAGTGGCGTACAAACAGATGTGTGATGCACAAAATGCAAGTCACACAATTGGACCCATATTTACCAAATTTGGCATGGCTTAGAAAGAAAGGGTTTTCAAAATATTAATTAGATTTTTAATTAATTAAAAATTAATAGAACTTTTAACGTTTTCCCGCAATAACTTCCAACGTATTATCGCACAGCCATTTAACACATAAATATTCAAAATTCTTTTCAGTGATCCCAATTTCATTTCCATGCAATTTTTTTACTCTAATTTTAATGAATTTTTAAAAAATTACTTTTCAACACAATTTGCAGCAATGCTTTTTATCGATGTAATGAAATTTCAGACATTATCAATATTTCATCAAATCTTTCAGTCACATTCAAAACGTTATGACAAAATAAATTGCTTTCTTTGAACATTAATTCCAAAACAGAATGATCACTTTTGATTTTAAACAGGATTATGTTTTTAGCTGATATTCTTTCTCTAAATTGCGACGTGTAAAAATTGTTACGCTAAGAATGCACCGACTGATGCAGTCAAGCCAGAAGAAGACAAGGCAAATGAATCATGTGACGATGTCACGGACTAGAAGTTCGAATTTCTTTCCACAAAAACGACTGCAGTGAAGAGCTTGAATTAATTATTTTCTTTGCCACTAGCAAAAGAAGAGAGAAATTAAAATAATTTTATCTACAGTATAGTGATAGAGACAATACAGTTTCATCAATTATAATTCCTACTATTTTATCATATACGTGCTTCTGACTGTATGTCCGCAAAATGCAAGAAACACGTATACTTATTGCTGTTTTAAAAAGGTTTAGTCCATTAAAGATTTAGAAAAGTTCTTTCAAAAACAGTAGCAAAACATTTTGAAAAATCTTGATGTTACTTTGGCAGTCTTTTTCCTCCAAAAGCATTAATCCGGAAGAATATATGATTCTCTTGACAACTTTTCATCGAAATGCGTTGAAGCTACTCATAAAAACAGAAGTAGTGTCAAATAAGCCAGAAGCTAAAATAAAGCGTTTCCGCATGATAAATTGTCATTTTGGAAAGATCTTTCTTAAAGTTTCTTGAAAACAGTCATTGATATTTGTATTAAAAGATATGACTTCAGATTTTGACAAATGTCTTTAAGGTATCCGACTGGTTTAAAATCGTCGTTTTTGATGAAATTATCAAAAAAAAATTTATAACTTAATTTTGTAGCCTGTTTAATCAGCTTTCTAAAACTGTCTCACTTTTTACTCTATATGAATTACAATTGGAGTTACAGCTGTATTATTACCGAACTGTACGCATTATTTTATGTTGCCTGAAAACTTTAAATGTGTTTTCTGAGAAATAAAAGAAATTTAAATTAAAAGAAAACAAATTAAAAGAAAACAATGATAAAATGAAAAATAATGAAAACAATAGACGTTTTTGCGTGCAAACGCAGCTGCAAAAAGTAATTGCTTCAACAGAAATTTTTTTAAAAAAATACAACAAGAACTATAGAGAAACCAAAATTTACCAATACTTAGAACAATTTGTTGAGAAATTATTCAAAATGAAAAGGAACTAAAATGGCTCACTCATCAGAAACCACACGCCATTTTTAGTTCCAAAATGAA
>BGPR01001911.1:0-156629 GCA_013235015.1 Araneus ventricosus | reverse complement strand
ACACAAATTCAGACTGTCTTTTTTCAAAAATATGAGAGGCCCCGGTGGCCTAATGGTAAGGTGGCGGAGACGGAGGGTTCCAGGTTCGAAACCCGATTTCACCGAATATCCGCCGTGTTTTGGGCCTGTTGTACGCTAAATCATTCCCAAGGGGTCAAAAGTCCTCCCGCTGGTGTGGTGCGGAAGTTTGAAGAAGGGGTGCCAGCCCAGGTGTCCTCCTCGACATCAAAAAGATGAGGTTCGTCCCAAAATAGCACTCGTGTTGCTTCAAAACGGAACGTTAATATAACTGAAGGAAACTGAAAAAAAGGTGAGCATTTCGGCAACATGTTAAGAAAATATAACATATTAATGAGGCTTGACTTGATAAGAATCAATTTTCCTCCGTTATTCAGTGGCCATGGTAACTAAACTAATTAACATAATAATGTTTATAGGCTAGATACTATCAGTTAATTCTGACATGCACGATCCAAAAAACGCTCAAAACATTCTACAGGATAGAACACTGCATCAAGAGCTACTAAATTTGGCACGTAAATACTTCCTGGGGGTAGAAAGTGTTCTTCGGGAAAGAGATCTTTCATAAGTTTAATTAGAATTTTTAATAGTTTAAAAGATGTACAGTAAAACTTCGATTTACCGTCACTCGTTTAACCATCGTTTGCTCGTCCTCCGTCATCGTCTAAAAAATCTAATCCGTCATTTCTGTACATTGCTACTCTTGTATTGAAATTTATATTAATCGTTTTGTAAAATTAAATACAATAAGTACGTATTCCATGTTTTTAGCAAACCAACAAGAGCAGTGTGGAAATTCACTGATGAAGGAGAGGAAGTAAGAGTGTCTGTGAGAACGGGTCGGATAATCCCCATCCCTGATGCAACTCAAGAAACATATGATTACAAAACAAAGTTCTATACTGGTGAGCTCAACAATTTTGTATTTTAACATTTACAGTGAAATTTCGATTAACCGTCACTCGTTTACCCGTCAGTTTCTGTTATCCGTCATCGTCTGAAAAGCAAAAAGTAACCTAGGTTTATAGTTTTACCATACATTTCTGTGCATTACTACTCTTCTATTGAAATATATACTGATCGTTTTGTAAAATTTAATACAATATGTATGTATTATTCACTTTTAAAGGATTTTATTTCCATTTTCGTCTCAAGCCAGCTGTGAAATCACGTTTCAGTACATATTCTTACAAGCATGGAAAGTCGCTTCCCAGCAATGTGAGTCTTATGATTGAGAAGAGAGTTTTACAGGGATAAGTATGGGATGACTAAAAGCAGCCACGTCTGGTCCCCTGACCTTGGCGACAAACTTGGCAACCATCTTGGCTAGAAATTTGGCGACTTTGGCGACGAAATATGGGATCTCAAAGGTGCTGGAATCTTCTCGATATCTCTATTAGGAGAGGAGATACGCTTGAATGTACTAGATAATTCCATGTAACGTCACGGCCTGCCGGGGTAACTATATAATGAGAGCGCTTGGATGAAGGAGAGAGTCTTGATCGACTGACATCGCCTCGGAGAGCGAACGTCTTTGGAGTTCTATCCGCTGTGCGAGCTAGTAAGCTGTTAGACGCCGAGAGCCATTGAAAGTGCAGTTATTGTCGTTACTAGTTATTTGCTGACTGTTTGTGTTGTTAGTGCTGAACTGTTATTACTTGTGAATTGTTGTCTGTTTACATTGGTAATCTGTGCAAGAACTGTCGTTTCCTGTACCTGTGCTACGTATTTTCCTGCATACTTGTAAATAAACCTTCATTCTCCATTATCCTGCGTGTTGGACTGTTTACGCCATACACCCACAGAAAGACTTTTGTAACAATATGTATTAATACATAGATTTCTGTTATCCGTCTATTTGGTTATCTGTCACAGCTCCGGTCCGGACGATGATGGTTAATCGAAGTATTACTATAGTTCTGTGAACTGTAAACCTCGCATACAAAATAAAAAGTTTGCTTTTCGTCTCAGTATTTAAAAGTTTAGCCTTTTGTATTTTATTTATTTGGTTATTTTAGAATGTGAATTATTTACACAAGCCTGCTTTTATCAGAATCCATAAAATTACAATTAAGTGTTTGCTTTTATCAGCTATAACAAAATTACAATTAAATATTTGCTTTCATCAGTAATAACAAAATTACAATTAAATGCTTGCTTTGATCAATAATAACAAAATTACAATTAAATATTTGCTTTGATTAGTAATAACAAAATTACAATTAGATGTCTTTCCATTACCAAATTGACTCAAATGTTTTAATAGTGCTAAACTCGCCACTGATTAGTCAAATAATGAAACCCTTACAACGGCCACCATTTTGAAACGGAGCCAAAAATTAAAAATCCTTAAATATACGTTGTTTTAATGATTTGAAAGAACATTCATGCCGAATTCGAAGAAAATCAAACAACGAAATGACAAACGAATAACAAACGAATTTACGGCACAACAAACGAAAATTTTTTAATGGTATAATGAACGAATTTACTGGCTAACAGAACGAAATGCCGGACGGTCGGCTCGAAACAGGATCTCGCTTCGTTCGGTAAATTTAATCGAAATTTTAAAGGTTTTCCTAAATAACATCGGATCATATTACCGCACAAAAACCATTTTTATATCACTTTAAAATCCAAAACTTAACTTTTAATTGGTACCAATTTTCTCCGTGCATTTTTTCCTCTAATTTTAATAACGTGAAATAAAAATTCTAATCGTACACTTTTTTCTTAGTTTTTGTCTTAGTTTATGGTTTTCTTCAATAAAATCAGATATAAATTCACTAAAATTTTCAGTGAAGTCAAATTGCTATAACCAATATTTTATACCACATTCCAATAAGCAACTCAAAGATTCAAGTAAATAATAAATTTTGTCCTGCACAAAAGGTTGAATTTTAGAAAAAAAAACAAATATTTGCGAAATAAATAAAGCTTTGAGGAAGATGAGGAACATCGTTATACTTAAAACAGAATATAAATTTCAAAATCATCGACTACAAAACCATACCAAAAAATAAACTTCGAATTCAGAACTGAAGATCAACAATTTGACAACCGACAGAAAACCAAACATTCTCTTTAACTCGTCGGAATTTAGAAATCATGAAAAACCATGCGATTTCGGTTGAAAGTCACGTCAACTGGAATATTTTCGAATGGAAATTCCACATACGTGTTTTTTTAAATGATTTCAAATGAAGTGTTTTGAAATAATTTTGTATATTAGAAATGAAGAAATAAAAAAAAATCTCATGAAGACTGAAAAATGCCTTTTCCTAAAGCAGAATAGTTGTTTATTTAGTAAAGTGAAACCTCTCTGCAGGGGCCACCTTCTTTGTCAGAAAAAATGGCCGCTGTAAAGGTAGTTCATATTTGGAAGAACAAAATATGTTTTAAAATAATCCCTAAACCAATATTTCGGATAAAGAGAATTCTAAGAATCATCTAAAGTAAAAAGTATTTCGATTTTTTTTCCCTTGACAAAACTACAATTTGTGTTTGGTTGATTCTTTCATCTTTTGCTGAGGTAACTTTGTGCTATTTGAAAAATAAATCCCTAACTGTTTCGTTGTTGGAGAATGGGCAATAATATCATCTATTTTTTCTAAAGTCAGTTCAGCTGAAGGTTTCTTTTGCTCATGGTCGCAACCCATATCAGCAGTTTCTTTGTCAGACTCGGAACCAGTGTCTAAAAGGCACAAATGAACTCTTGAACGCCCTGCCCAGGTAGAGGCCGAAGTTCACTTTTCTCTTCACATAGAGAAAGGAATGATTAATGTCGACTGATTTCCGGTGTTGTTTCCAAGTGTATGTTTTTTTATGTTCTATCTTGCCTTCTTTTTCTCTTAATAAAGTCCAAGGTCAGAGAGAATAATTGAATGTACAGTAAAACTTCGATGAACCGTCACCGTTCGGACCAAGGCTGTCACGGATAACCGATTAGACGGGTAACAGAAATATCTTAATATATACAGGGTGTCCACTAAAGTCTTTCTATCCCACATTCACTTGAGAAAGGCGACTATTGCTACAAACTTGGTGTCCAGGTATAGTAAAGTGACCATGCGCTACACGGTGAAATCGGTTACGGTGCAACCTGGCGGCAAACAACGGACTTAGCGTTCATATCTCGAAAACGGTACGAGATACGAGAAAAAAAGTCAATTACAAAATTGTAGAGCGTCTTCGATTTAGCACGAAAAGACACCTTGTGTACATTATTGCGAAGAGCAGAATACTTAAAATTCACATCTGTTTATTCGCATTTTCCGAAATTGTGATGTCACAAGACAAGAACAAAAGGATAAAATTTTATTTTTCTGGCAAAAGATGATGCCATTTTACTTTTTTCTGTGTAATTAACTCAAACAACAGGTGCATGGACCTTTCCACCAATATTGCAGGACTTTCGATGACGTATTACAGTAGCTGTGCTAACGGACCAACTGATATGCTAAAAAGCGTGCAAAGTGAAATTCAAACAATGCCCCAAATCTTTGTTATAGATGACGGAGAGCAGTTGTTTGAACACAAAAAATAAAAGTATCTTGTGAGTTGTTTTTTCTCCTTTTAACCCTTTTTGAGACGTCACAGTTTCGGAAATTGAGAACAAACAAATGTGCATTTTAAGCAATCTCTTCTTAGTATTGATGTACACAAGGTATCTTTTCGTACTAAATCATATACGCTCTACAATTTTGTAATGACTTTTTCCCGCATCTTATACCGTTTTTCTAGATAGGAGCGCTAACTCCATTATTTGCAGCCAAGTGGCGCTGTAACCTATCTCACCGTGTAGCGTATGGTCACTTCACTATATCTAGACACCAGGTTTGTGGCTCTAGTTGTCGCCGTTCTTAAGTCAATATGGGGTAGAAGGACTTTAGTGGACACCCTGTATGTACAGAAACGTGGTTTAATTGCTGGCTTGGGACGAAAATGAAAACAAAGTCCTTTAAAAGTGAATAATACATATATATTGTATTTGATTTTACAAAACGATCAGTATACATTTCAATAGAAGAGGAATAGATACATTTCTGTACATTAGTAATGTACATTTCTGTACATTCCATTTGTACATTACTAATGTACAGAAATGTATTGTAATGCTGTAAACCTAGGTTACTTTTCACTTTTTGGACGATGATGGATAACAGAAATTGATGGTTAATCGAAGGTTTACTATACTTCATTAAAGTAGAACGGGCGACCAGCCTAGCCGCTCAGAGGGGTTTGGATGACTGTCAATAGAAGTTATTTTAACAATATGTCTATGGGCCGAAAATTCCGTGCTAAACAAAAGTGGTCGTTGAAGGGGGTGGCCTGACCGCTTGTTGAAATTTTACTATATATTGAAACTTTCATTGTTTTTAAGTTTACATTTGCTTCTAACTCATTAAATTCGTCAATCGGAAATGTACTGGAAACCGCGGCAGCCTGGTGGATACGAAACGAGATTGGAGGATCGCGACTTCCAGACCCGATTCTTCTAAAGATACACATTGAATGTTGCACGTTCAAATTGACGCCATGGGCCAAATGTCCCCACGCTTCGTCTGTTAATATCGCACAAAAACGTTTGCAGTAATGGATTGTATTTACTTGAAAAAATGAAAGGTTCTGTGATATCAAACAATTGGTAGCTATACTTAAGGTGTATTCAAGAATCGAAAGGTTTGAAGGGTTTGATAAAAATAAATATTTGAAAACTATGATCTTAATACTCCTAAAATAATAGAATATAATGATTCTATTATTTTTAATCCATTTGTTTATACTCTGCATTGTTCTTATCATTTTAACGTTCACTCACGTAACAGAAATATCAAGTAAAATAACTAACCTTCTGATACGTAAGAAATAATGGCGGAAAACTCTGTAACGTATATTGAAAGGAGAACTACACAAAAAAGGTATAAAAAACATATTTTGTCTCTAAACGCAACCTCGAGGCACATAAAAGGTTTCCTTTACAAATGCATGAGACTGAGTCGCATATTCATGGTAGCAACCTTTTCTATCAGGCATTTTTGCTTCATATTACACCATATCCCTCATCTTTAACAAGGAATTGTTCGTCCATAATATTTCTTATAAGTATCATACAGGGATAGCTCTTATTTTTGAAGCTCTACCATTCACTAATCCTAATGTAGTTCAATAGTAGTGGAGATGTAGGCTATATCCACAATATAGAATACATTCACGCACTCGATGAATAGGTGAACAATTGATATAACCCTAAAAGTTTCATGATACAGTGAAATCCGGGTTATCCGAAATGCCTCTGAAATTGCAAATCCAATAAACAAGTATACTGTACTGCACTCAAATAATCGCGAAGGCGACTTTTCTGCAACTATATCCCCACTTTTTACTTTCTCGTACACGAAGTATACAAAGAGAAAGTATTGTAATCGTCAAAAAATTCGAACTCGAAATTTTGACGAATCTCCACGTTTTAGACCTCCCCGAGTCCGAAAAACACAATTTTAGAATTATGTCTGTCTGTGAACACGATAACTCGAAAACTATTAGAGTTACGGGGATGAAATTTGGTATGTGGTCTTTAAACATAATTTGCAGGTTTCTATCAAATTTTGGACAAAATCCGCCAACGGGAAGTGTGTCTGTCTGTATGTCCGCGGTCATGTGAACACTATAACTCAAAAACTTGAATAGCTAGATGGATAAAATTTCATACACAGTTTTATCGTCATGAACGTAGGTCCGTATAAAATATTGGGCCAAATCCGTTCAAAAGGTTGACTGTCTGTCGGTCTGTATAATAGCATCTCCAACGAATCCGCTATGCGTACTGGACGCAATCTTCTGTGCACGATATTTATTGACTCCTGCTTGGCGCTTTTTTCATCCGATTCTCCATGCGCATGCGTACTGGTAGCAATCTGTGTACGCGGAAGTTATTATGCGACTTTGTACTTGAGCCAGAAAGAGTAGAAATCGGTACGCATTTAATCGGAACGCATTTCTTTGAATTTGATCCTTTACCTAAATATTTTCTGATAGTCATTGGATCCTGGGTTACAATAGGTTCGAATATTTTTATCCACGCGGGGGGAGGGGAAACGGCACCTTTTTCGAGAAGTATACGAGAAAGTTTAGGGGAGACCACTCCCGCTGGTTTTCTTTTAAGCCACCCCAAGAAGGCTAGTGACTAATTTTGGAATGCTAAAATTAAAATTAGCACATTCGCTGCCACTATTTACGCCTGAGATTCGAACCATCTATCTAATTAGATTACCCTTTCTCTCCCATCTCTTAACTACAGTAGAGAGAGGGTCATCTAATTAGTTAATAGGTTCTGGACACGCCAGAGCGTCAGTGGCAGTGAATGTGTTAATAGATATTAACAATATCAATTACGGTATTGTTTACCTGTGCTTGCAATGCGCATTGCACCCGAACTCGCCGCAGGTGCGAATGTTACGCCCGACGTTGTGTTCACTTTAAGACGACAAGAGACCTTCAAAATCAGTTTTTTAAATTTTCAACTAATCAATTTGAATTTTTTAGGCATTAATAGGAGCCCTATATGAAACAAAATACAAAATTTCTCTGGAATATATTTATTAGCTATGGTTATAAATGTGATTTTTAATAACAATTAACGGCCTTTGCGATAAATGTTCCAGGCGTTTCAATTTTTGTTCAAATATCGTGACAATTTATATAATTATAAAGACATATATGAAGAAGAATTTTTGACATTCATATAGAAGTTATTTTGTTATTAAACAGTAAATATTTTCTTCCATATTAATACGACAAGAGACATTCAAAATCATTTTTTTTAATTTTCAGCTAATTAATTTGAATTTTTCAGGCATTAATAGGAGCAATATATAAAACAGAACACAAAATTTATCTGGAATATATTTATTTATTTATTAGCTATGGTTATAAATGTGATGTTTAATAACAATTAACGGCCTTTGCGATAAATGTTCCGGGCGTTCCAATTTTTGTTCAAATATCGTGACATTTTATATAGGTATGAAGACATATATGGAGAAGAATTTTTAACATTCATATAGAAGTTATTTTGTTATTAAACAGTAAATATTTTCTTCCATATCAAATATTGGACATATTTTTTTTTCAAAATCAATAGTATCGAGTTATTAGGTGTATTCATTTGGAGATTCCTTTCTAAAGCATAAAAATTAGTCCTAAATTTTTGTTTGAAAAGAGTCAGAGAAACTAATTTAAAACATTCGAGTGATTTCGATTAATTTTGGAGTTCCTGGAACATATATCATAAAAGCCATTAATAGTTACTAAAAATTACATTTATATCCATAACTCAGAGATAAATTAATATATTGCAATGAAATTTTGTGAGTTGTCTTATATAGTGCTCCTATTAATTCCTGCAAAATTTCAAATTAATTAGTTGAAAATTTAAAAAATGACTAGCCTGTCTAGATGCCCTCTGGGCGGGTTCGCGGCCGGCACTCACTTTGCTCAGCACTGACCCTGCCACCTCGCTGCTTCGAGGCTCTCAGACACTACTTTTTTCAGTTTTAAAAACTGCATAAAGATCGGTGGGACAGACCATAAAACCCTAGTTTATTTTTCACACATCTTCTTTGTAGACAACAGATTCCTTTAAAGTTGTAAAATCTTACAATAAACCTCATCTAGTTGTAACTTTTTGTATAGCCTTTTCACGAATTTCGGCATGAAAGTCTTCAGATCCATAAATACAGAATGAAATCGCCCTAACTAAACAGTTTCCATCACCTATAATAGGTATTTTAGAATATTTTTGACTCGCCATTGTGATGGAAATTTTGGAATCTAGATATTTAAAATAATATGGTGAAACCTTCAGACAGTTCGCCTGCCCCAAGCACTCCAAGGATTTCGATAATTTTTATTTCATATGAATGCTTATGACGTCTAGATACGTCATCATGGGTCGCCTGCCCCAACAATATACCATTTTCGAACGAAATCGAAAAAACATACAGAGAATGTATGGGGAAAAAATGTTTTTTCGATTTCGTTCGAAAATGGGGGGTGGAGGCAGGCGACCCTTGATGACATATCTAGACGCCATAGCCTTTCAAATGAAAAAAAGATGAAATCCGTCGGGTGGTTGGGGCTGGGGGATTTCTACAAGGTTTACCAATAGACAATGTACAAAGGAGAAATGGTTTTTCTTTCGAAAATGGTGTATGATGAGGAGGCATGCGACCCTTGATGACAAATCTAGAAGTCATAACCTTTCAAATTAAAAAAAATTGTAGAAATCAGTTGAGTGGTTGAGGCTGGCGGACTCGGTGAAGGTTTGTTTACCAAATTATTTTAAATATATAGATTTTGAAGGTCCCGGGTCGCTTAATGAAGAGCATAAGTGTTGCCTACAAAGAGAGTTTTGAATTCGTTTTACATTTCAAACATTTCAGAATTGCGTACCGTAATTCGATGCAAAATAGCAATAGATGCTCATGACTTAACCGAAAAATTCGTTATCCAAAACGCTTCTTCAGTTAGGTTAACCGAGGTTCTACTGTATTCCAAATTTTCTCAGAGAAGGCCAATGTCAAGTGTACATCACTCTCCCCAAGTGTAGATCACTCTCCCCAAGTGTAGATCACTCTCCCCAAGTGTAGATCATTCTCCCCTAATGTAGATCATTCTTCCCTAGTGTAGATCTTTCTCCTCAAGTGTCGTAAGCAATCCCAAATGTGCTGTGAGTATGTTGATAACACATTTGTTTAACGTGTAGCTATCTACTGTGTAACATGTTAGACAACCAGATGGCTTTGCAGAATCACAGAGGGAATCCGTTGTAGATCAATACAGTCTGTCTCTTAAGTGATCGTGGCAAATCCAGCTTCCATTATAGCCGAATTTGCATTCATCCGAGAGCTTAATAGCCGAAAGCACCTTAGATACGTCTTAAGATCGTTCCTGAATTCCATGAGTTGAATTCTATTAACAATTCGAACAGAGATCATTAACGTTGTTTTCGAGTCCTCTCGGCAATATCTGGCAAATAGTCAAATAAATAATTTAATTTAGATGTGTGTACTAAGCGTGCGAGATTTGATGAAAAAAACTCCTATCGGAATTCAGTTCAATAATTATTGGAAATTTAGTTGTTGTCAGAGCTGCTTACGAAAATTGTGTTCATCGTCTATCAGTAAATAATTTATTTAGAAACTCGTTATAAATAGTTCCTCTTCCACTGGGGGCACCACAGGTACGGGAATGAGAAGCTGCCTTATAAGCAAGCGGGTTCTCACTTTCCTGGTGGTTGCAATAATAGTGTAGTGTTCAATTACCTCTACTCGCACATACAAATATGTTGAACCATTCTACTGCTATCGCTTCAGAAAGTATCTTTCAATAAGGTTTTTCTGGTCTTTTTAAGAGCATGTATTAATATCTTTTTAAGAGTATGTATTTGTTGTTTGAAATGTTTTCCTTCAACCCTGTTAGCCTGTTTGTAGAAGAGCGCGTGTTTAAGTAGCTTATCCCCCTTTTTCGTAATGTCTGTTATCTTTTTATTGTTTTCTTATTTTTATTACTTGTTGAAAGTTGATCTTCCATTTTTAAATGTCACCCTGTTCTAGAGAACATATTTAGCCAGTGGGTATTGCTTTTCTATTTGTATATTTGGATTCTTTTTGCTTTCTCTTTTACTACCTTTGATAGTTAGTTTTTGTATTTCTATATATTTGTATACATGTATTTTTTTCTCTTTTGTTACGATTGCTAGTTGACACTTCGTATGTAAGATTTAAACAGATAGCTTTAAGTTCTTCCATTCCCCTCCATGAATGGTGCAATTTATGAAAAGAAAAAGAAAATGTTGCGCAGTGCTAGTTCAGCAACAATTTAGCTGTTGCTTTTTTCCAAAATTCGAATGCTTTAAAAAGAATCCCACCCATTTCATTCTCTTTTCAAAAATTTTTTTATATATTTCTTTTCCTATTTCTCATAGAAATTAAAAATATGATCCACCCCAGGCCTCCCCACCCCCACTCACATCCATTCCAAACTGAACAGGAGAGATCTACTCTCTAGGAACGGAGATGTTACTTGAAGTAGTGGTTGTAGTTACCTCCACTCCGATGACGGGGCATACCTCCTGAGGGAGTAGTTGGGCCAGGGACTGCGATGGTTATTAGGATTACACTCTCCATTCCCGCTTTGCTATCTTGATGACCTTCCTTCAGTTTCCCCCAGATACTGAGGCAGGACAGAAGTAACTCACTTTCTGTTAAAAATACAGTGATCTCTCACTTATGCGCGGGCGCAGGGGACAGCGAAAAAAACGCGCATAAGTGAAAAACCACAAAAGGGAGCTTAAAAGTGAAACATCAATACAGTGTACATATATTGTTAACTAATGCTATATATATACTACTGAAAAATGTAAATAAGATTAGTTTAAAAACGCAAATACGTGTATAACTTCCGTTAATTATTTTTTAAGAACGCAAAGAAAATGGAAATGCTCCCGATTTTTTAAAATCGCTCTCATTATCGATTCTGGGATATTAAAATGCTCCGCTAAAACTTTTTTCGAGGTGCAAGGATTTTCTCCGAATTTTTTAATAACATCCATTTTTTTAAAAAAAGCGACAATTTTGTTCTTTTTGCCATTTTAAAACGTAACCATAACTCCACAGATGGTTCTTTCGTTAGCGATCAATGCCACGTGGTACATAAAATACTGACCTCTCTAATTGGCTGTTGCATAAATGTGACTTTTACTGACGTCAATCACAAGAACCCCCTCGTACACTCCTGTGTATAAGTTAGAGGAATGTGTTCCTGGAATCTGAAGAATAGAGGAAGGGCGAGAGAATGCATTCAGAAGCAGAACAAAAAGAGTTTTTGTTTTGCTTTTCTTGTTCTGCTAAAAAAAATTATTGAACTAAGAAAATTTTTGCGACGAGCATAATTGAGAGGCGCTTTTTTAGTGCGGCGCATAAATGAATAAGAGTTATCAATGTTTTCCTATACCCCTGGCCGGGACCTCGAAAGAAACGCGCATAAAAGAGAGCGCGTATAAGTGAGAGGTCATTGTAGTTCCTTTATGATTCTAAGAATGTATAAAATGCGATAACTCTTTTCATTAGACTCGAATGTATCTCTTCAGTAGGATTTAAGAAACATTGAAGTGAGACTTTCTTCCTTTGATGTACTATTTACTACTGCAAAGGGTATCTTATAAATAAAATTTCTAGTTTGTGGATGAAAAATTTTAAAAATGTTTTCCTTTGTCCGGCATCCGGACAATACCGGATATTTCTGCTATAAAACGATTATCCCAGATAGCACGTACGTTTGCAGCAAGTTTGATTTTTACTTGATATTACCTAGCCGTGGCAAATTTGCCGCGTCAAGCTTGAAGGGAAACTGTGGCAAACTAACAATGCAGAATCGCCACCCTCACTTGCAAAACGAGTTTGCCACAAGTTCGCCGTGACAACTAGCATCACCCCTCCTTGCAAAACAAGCTTGCTGCAACGTATAATTATCTTTGTCTCTGTTTTTAAAAAACATCCGATTTTTAATAGCATCTCCTAGACCATCCTTCTTTTTATTAATTCAATAAATCAATGATAATTTGTGAAAAACTAACTTTTTTATAAAAAAAAATTTAAACATTTTCCCTCTTTTTACTAAAAGTTTTTACTTTAAAGAAAACTATATCGCCTTTTTCTTAATGTTGAAATTTTAACGTTTATAAGCAAAATTAAACCTAAAAAATAGTCAATGTTTGTTGAAAAATAATAACTTCATTTTTGTCCCATTTTAAAAGTAATTACTTTTGAACCCTAATTTCATAATTTATTCTACTAGCAAAACGTAGTTATTAGCGAAAATCGCTCTCTCTCTTTGACTTCAGATCATGTTCTCAACACAAAATTTAAAAAATTTATGAAATCAAGAAAAGAGTTTAAAATAAATCGTATACAAATCGAATCGAACGAAGCATTAGCGAAATGAATCTTCTCCTCTCAGAGTTTATCTGGCCAAGTGGTTAGAGCGTCCGTTTAGCAAGCGCTAGGTCGCGAGCTTTAATCCGAGATTGTGTTCGTACTCTGTTTTTGCTATGTTTGCAATGAGTTTGACTTGGCAAGCTTGCTGCAATTTCGTCGCGTGGCGACTTCGAAGCTTGCGTTAAATTGCTGCAAGCTTGTTTCACACTTGCACTCTTGTCGTGTCAACCTTGCTGCAAGCTTGCAGATTTGCAATGCAAGACTGCTGCAAATTAAAATTGCTATCTGGGATGTATCTTAAAAATTTCATAGTAAAATGTTTGCTAAAGGATAAAAAAAATATTGCACAAGCATTTTAAATGGTAAAAATAGGATTAAATTCAAAAAATTATTCAAAAGACAGAATTCATCACAGAACTCCACTTTACGAAGAAGAAAGACTTTATGGAGAAGTTTTGGAAAAACTAAATAAATAAAATGAATCCATCTTGGAAGCGATAAATTCTTGCAAAGATTATAATTTTATGAAAGTCTAGAATCAAATTTTAAAAACAGCGCGTAATTCCATTAATTATTGAATTAATAGAAACAATTCAAAGTTGATGTCCGGTATACGGGAAGCCAGAATTGAAGGGACAAATGAAAAATCTGTGTTCGATTTCATTTAACTCGTCTCCAGTGCTTTAGTTTGTACGATGTGTCTGTAAGTAATGAAAGATTTTTTATGAAGCTTTTTAATTCGTAAAACGCAGCGTTTTACTATCGTTCTGAACGGCCTTGTTGTGCTATGATCCAGAAGGCTGGCGTCAGTTGCATTCCGTAAAGAAATTTCTCAAGCCATAAAATTGTTAATTCTGTCTCCTTTCGGTTCTAATCTGCGTGTCGTTAAGATGTAACTACGTTCTGTCTGCGTCTGTAACTTCCTAGCCATGGCATGGAGTCTCTTTTCAAGAGCATAAACATAAATGGATTCATTAATGTAAGAAACTGTTAACAATGGTAGTACTTTCTAAAAGAAACTTCAATCTATACTTATAAAAGGCAATGTTTGTGTGTGTGTGTGTGTGCGTGTCTGCGTGCGATGTCCAGGCGAATCTATCACACTTACAAGCTTGAAATTTGGCACATAGCTAGTCTTAATGGTGACTCAATGCACCTCGAAGCCGAAATTTTAAAATTTAATCTAGGAAATTTTTTATTTAATGTTTTGTGTTGTTTTGGGTGATTTTTCGCACTAATTTCTCAATAGCATGGTTTCAGATAACTGTACGACAAAAATAGATACACCATCGGAAAGAGCACGCGATTTCCGTTCTAATGAAGTTAATTTTGAATTTCTAACGTAATTTACTGAATTTTTTGAAAAAAAATTGAAAAATAGTCACTTTTATGGTAATTTTTAATAAAGATTTCTTTAAATTATCGCATCTGACGTTCTAACATCTCTATAATTTTCATTTTTTTTCAGCCTACAAATGGAATGTTTATGTCGGATTTAAAACAAGAACTATTAAAATATCTTTTTTTGTTTTTTAAAAATTAATTTTTCCCTGACCGGTTCAAACAGTTTTTTGGTAGCGAGATTTAACAGCGAGAGCGTCTCCGGACCATCCCACAATGCATTGTTGCAACGTGAACTTCTTCGCGGCAGGTGACGTCATTCGCAAAGAAAAATAAGCGGGAATATCAATAATGTGTATTTTTTGTTTTGATTTTGTTTTCCAAACTTTTTCGTGCCATTGTGGGCACTTTTTTTCACCCACTTTTTTGAAGTCCTGATTCCACGGGCAACGCCTTGCGCGTACTGCTAGTAGAGACTAATTGAAATCCTGGATGCATCGATACACTGTCTGACATGTGCAATGTAAATAATATGAAATATTTTGCTGTAAGTGCACTATACCGTAGTATAAAGACGCGTTTAGTCGCCACGAAACGCGTCTTTCAGATAATTAATAAATATTTCAGTAGTCCACCGACAGCCTAGTGGATTATGGCATGGCATGGCGCAAGAACATGAATCGGAGGAAGAAGGGTATGTGTTCTATCCTGATTTTAACTAGCAATATTCAAAAACTGGTAAGTCGATGGACCTCGCCATCCGAATCAGTTTCTCACACCCCCTGCGTTGGCGTGGGCAAATAAATGAATATACAGATGGACGTTTTAACAGAAATTACTCGCTTTGGTATGGATGGATGCTGGAGGTTTCCTGGTTTTTCTCCAGACATAAATGTGGGCCAATTTCCCCTGAAAGTCCTCCAGGAAGCTAACTGAGAGTTCTTCTGCTTTATGTACTACCTAGGTGCTCCAGCTCGCTCTGGCCAAGAGAAACTTTCGTTGTTCCTCTTATCATGTATTCTTGACTCTTGAAATGGCTGCGTATGCTAGACAAAGTAAGATTAAGCAGATTACCACATTTCAATTAACATTTTTTATTAACAATTTATACCTTTTCCGACAGGATGTGACGTCACATAAAATATTTTCGAAGATTCCCCATTTTTACGTACCTAGTAGAGGTAGGTCGACAATACCAGTATTGTCGAGAACCTTCATTTTGTCTCCGAAATGGTCGCTAAGTTTGTCGCCAATATCAGGGGGTATTGTCTTGACCTCCCTCGCTAGCTAGTAAGAACCTCTGTAAATGCCTCTTTCAAACCATAAGACTAACATTTCTGGGAAGCGACATTACATGTTATATCATCCAAATAGATGTTCATCCAACAGCTGTTGTACCAGAAAAATTTTTACCTTTGAATGCGGGTCGGTACAACTGCTGTATCAGATACAAGTGAGGATTTCACTTCCCGAAATCAAGGCAGTTTTTTTGGTTTAAGTCCCCGTAGCCTAAAGGTTAAGCAGTCAGCTGTTGCGTGCTCCTGCACCCTCCAGGAACTGCAACAAGCACTTTCAGAAGATAGGCTTGAAATTCCGCAAGACTTAATCAACAGTTTGGTAAATTTTATGTAATCAAAACACGAAGTTTGCGTTTTTATAAGGCTCATATGGTGAACCATGTACCATATTTAAGAAAACTGTGTTCGAAAACAAGCCAGATAATATTTCCCACTTTTTAAATTTCTCTAAATTTGGCTTTAATTATTTTGAGAATAATCAACTGGCTGAAATGGGAATTTAGATTGAAAAGAACTTATGCACTAATTACATTTAATTATTTTCTCGTAAGTAACATTTCAGCTTTATTTCAACGCATATCCTATAATTTTCGCAAGCAGTATTAAAAGTTGCAGTTATTGGTTCAGATTTCAGTTTGCTGTGAACAATGGCTTTGTTGTTGTTTTTTCAGTAGAATAAATTGGGAGCTTAAAAATTTGCTGCAATGACTTAATGTTATAGTCTTCCAGAATTTTTTGTATCAAGAATTCGTGTGAAATACTTCGGTTTCTTGCCTTAATAGAAAAAGAACATTCTGTATTTCCTCAATCTTTTTCGACTTTTTGTAGTTCCTTTATACATTGAATGTAGCTTAATTTACCATCCTTTTGTGATCATGCTAAGTTCTCAGCCGACAGAAAAGAACAGGAAAAGACTTTTTTGAATAAGCTTGGTTTTTAGAAAGATTGGTTCCACCGCCACAGTTAAACATAAAAATTTCTCTCTCTCAAACGTAAAAACTATTTACAAATTACAGCAATGTCCCAAGCAAAATACCTATTGTACGAATGGAACTCTAAAGGATTTGAGTTTTTGTACCTGTAAGTGTTTTTAATCCAGACGATTTTTTTTTTCGGTTTGTGTTTGTTTCTTTCTTTTGGTGATAAAATTAAATTTTTTAGGAGTTGAGAAATAAATAAGAGAAACTCTTTTGAAAATAAAAATAAATCTATAATTCCAAAACTTTTCATTGTTTAAAGGAGTATTTACATTTCCATGATTTTAACTTTTTTAACTGTTAGCAAATGAGACAACTTCGATTATTTTATAACATCAGGATCAAATGTACACAAATGATAGAAAATAAATTAGTAAGTGTCATAGAGTTTATATGAATGTTTTCATCCATAATATATCATTTCATATTTACAAAACTATTTATAAATCTATTCTAAAGATATCAACTCGAAAAAGTAAGAATAATATAATCAAAGCTGTTGCTATACAGGAAATAAAGAATTAAAAACGAACAATATAATCACCTACTCAAACGATAATTGCATCTAATGAATGTTTTGAAATTCCACGAAAAAAATAGCAGTGGGCAATTTTCACATTTTAAACGCAAACACAACCAGACAAAAAGCAAAAAGTCTGTTCAAGCCGCCATTTGCACTTGCTACACCGCTATTAACATTAAATTAAGTAAATGGCTTGCAATCTAAACTGTTAAGCAGAAAACGCAAGTCTTTGTCTGCAACGAAAACATCCTCTAAAAGGTGAATAGCAGAGACATAAAATTTGCACATGCCATTCTGGCATCCATTTCTGGGTCAAATGTGCTATTTTGAACTTTCAAAATTAGCTCTTTCTTAAGATATTTAATTAAATAACAAAAATTACGTCAAACCTCAGCGTTTTTCATCAGTTTGTTGCCAATAACTTCTGAAATAATTATTGCAGAAAACTATTAATATGCTATTTTCAAGAGCAAACAATTATCTTTCCAATGATGTTAGTTTAATCACTGTGCCAAATTTCGTTTAATTTTCATAAATTTTTAAATGATCCTAATTATTGTGTAAGGTCACTCAAGGTTATAGTTTTCTATTCCTCTGAAGAGTGAGAGGAGACCTAGATAGGAAAAGAAAGAAAACTATGTGGTATTTTTCAGTCAGGCACAGAAACACTATAAAGAAGAGAACATTATTTCTGATCATGGCATTAAAAACCGTGATATGCAGGGGCCTCTGTTGTCACTGTAGCAATGATGGGACGGAAAACACGGAATATCAAGATTTGCTAGATTCGTGCCAGGTGGTTCAACAAAGGAGACAAAAAAACTGCTGGACGAAGAGACAGACGACACGAAAGGAGGCGAACGAAAATCAACAAACACGCGGAAGCGAAAAACTGTTTTAATAAATTTAAAGTGTCATGTTATAAGTACTTATACTTGAAAACATTTTTATCCCGAGCACCGCTGGGTATATCAGCTAGTAGAAATTTCAAATTATGAAACATTATTAAATCGCGTGCAACATCATAATAAGGGTGAATAATAAGAAAGATAAATTAATTGTTTATAACTGTGTAATAAGCGTGCATAAAATATGCAATCTTTAACAAAAATGTGTCACCATATTCAGATGATAAATTATTATAAATAAAGATATTTTTCGCGCTTTCCATATTCCATTCCTCAACATCTTCATTGGGACGTTGACCCAAACAAAACTTTTGGACGTGCTGAAAGAGATAAATCAGAATCTGTGAGTCCGAGATGTCTGGGGAGAAATCATTTATTTCCATCCAAACGACGTAAGGTTCTTGTCATGTCAAGATTTGAATTCTTTGGAATTCTTTTCTAATGATTTAGTCACTTCGTTTCTTCAAACTAAGGTTCATCTGGTTATACAGCGTGTTCAGTCTCCAGGATAACCTTTGTTTAGTGAGAATTTGGCTAATATTGCATAGAAAATGACACCAGAACAATACCTTTGTAACTTACATTTTTAAACAGGATAAACTTGGCTTAGCTAGAATTCTGGCCAGAATTGCATAGAAAATAACGTCAGAACCGATCCTTTGTAACTTACATTTTTAAACACAACAAACTTGGCTTAGCGAGAATTCCGGCGAGAATTAAACTCTGATAACGAGAATTCTGGCCAAAATTGCAAAGAAAATGACGCAAGAACCATCCTTTACAAGGTACATTTTTTGAGGAAATGCGAAAGAAGAAGTATTCTCAGAAAACAACTTTTTATTGGAGCGTCAGGCACTACACAATAACTGGGCGGAGTAGATTAAAATTTGGAAAAGTAAATTGAGTGTGTTCTCCCCTGTAGTTTCTCACACATTCCCTTATAAGATTGTCTCTTAAAATGTGGACCAAAATGACCCCCCAAGTGTTTAGTAACTAACGGTCTCGTTTCCTCCATTAACCCCTTCTTTGTCAGATTCTTTTTTTCGAATGTCCAACGAAATGATTATGTTTTCCATTCAAGGCGGGAAATCTCACCGCGAAAACAGGAAGAAACAACCATATCTTGGCAATATTCAGAAATATAAAAAAATAATCCCGGAACATAAAGAGAGGTGCAAGTAGCGACGGATTCACTTTCAACGATGCCATTTTTCTATTCGTCGCATGACATGCGACGCCGACTAAGAAGGGGTTAAAAACTATCTAGAACACCCTTCTTTTTAAATGAATATTTGCATTTCTGTTTGATATAGCAATTTAGATGTGATCAGCGGAAAATTCGTAAAATTATATATATATATATATATACTAATTTATTCCGCACAGATCATTTGCGCTTCGTTGCATGCACACTATGCATTTTCGGCCAAATTGGCGATTTTGAGCCAAGGTGGCGATTCAGCGCTTCAAGAAAATTCGCCAAGACAAAAAGTGGTGTGTGTATAACGGAAAAGTTCCGTGATGTTCATCTCAATTTTTGAATTTAACACGATTTCCCCTTCTTTGATCTGAACGTTCTACATCTCTCCTAAGCTCATCTGCTTCATTCCTAACTGATCTCTTGTGAATAATTTCATCCAAAGTGTCATTACATTGTAAGGAATATTGTGATCTCTACTTCTTAAACTCATTTTTTTTTTCGAGAAAAAGTTGTGTTACACCAGATCGAATATGATAGTAGCCTATACTTATGAAGTTATACCTAACATGGCTACCGGTTTTGCTTTATAAACAAACCGATCGTTGCCATTGGCAAAAGAGAAATTAACCTCTTTTCTGTGTCACGTGCGTTAGCGTTTTGTATATATAGATAATATATATATAAATTTACATGGTTTTAAAATGTAAAGAAATTATCTTCTCAATTTTGCGAGGCGGGAAAAGAAGTTAACATTTTGGTGCACAGCTTGAATTTCTTTGACCCTTTCTGGACCTCTGATGCCATTTGGTATTACTCTGGTTTTCTTTGCATTTCTGCTTTTAATTTTGGCTAGACAGGATTTGATGAGGCTTAAAAGACAACATTATCTGGATACAAATGTATAATAAATGAATAATTTTGATTAGTCAATCTAGACGCAATTACTTAATCTGGAATAAATCAAAAAATTTAAACATGAAATATATCTAATTTTTAAAAATTTTTCATTACAAATAATTATTTAAACTGGAAAGGGTTTGCAGAATCTAACTTTTATCTTTCCATCTATTAGCTGAAAAAAATTTCTCTTTTAAACTACCAGAAGAATTTAAAATTTTATTCTGGAAGAATGGAACACATTTGCCTCTTTTAAAATTCTATCAAAACAGAAGCTCCTATTGTATTTCCTGAACATAAATACTACAAATAAATGCAATCATTAAAATTTATTTTACTACAGATTCTACTCAAATTGAAGCCAAAAATTTTATTAAATTATATTTCTTTAGATCATAAATTTTCAAACCTCGTTGAAGTTTATTTGATGTGAAAAATAAATTCTTTACCTTCAAATAAAAGTAAGAAATCTAACATTTACCGTATCTATTCAAGAACTTTCAGTGATATTTCTTCAACAACAATTAATATACTGAGAAATCTCCAATATTTTACAGCAATAATTCCAAACTTAAGTCTAGAGTTATAAAAATAAAGCATCAGATAAGAAACCAAGCATAGAAACTCAAATCCATAAATAGCTTTCAGCAACTATTTCAAATAGTTGCAGTAATTTGTCATTCCAAACAGTTCTGAGCCATTTTGGAAACCTAGAATCAATAAGTCGAAAAAGAATTAAAATAAAATAACATTTAGATGTAGAATAATTTTTAGCTATATTGACATAGACGCTACGTATTTAAATACCAGTAGAATTGAAGTGTGTTTTTTTCTTTTCAAGAACTTTAATGGTTCTCAAAGATCATTAATCTACTTGACGTGCACGAAAACTAGATGAACGATTGTGTAGTCAACGACGTAACTTTAAAAATTGTAAGCCTAAGAATAAAAGAATGGTAAAACTTTAAGCGAATTCTTTCACATTCGAAATGCATTGTCCGCTTAATTCAATAAACATGTAGTTTCTGTTGGCTTGTTTTTTGTTCCATTCTAGAAATTATCACAAAGGGAAATGAAAAGTTTTTGTTTTAGAAACATTTTTCATAGAAATGAGCATAATCGAAGTGCCATGAAAGAAGGAAAATATTGAATTCGAAAATTTTGCTGAAATCATTAAGTGTGTAAATTATACATTTTGAATAAATTAGTTAATATTTTTCCGGTAAAAGAGAAATATAGAACAATGGATTTCACAAATAAACTTCTACATTTGTACGAAGAATAAATGCAATATTTGAGTTTTCACGACTTTGATTTTGCATTTCAAAAGCCTAATAATTTTTTAATCTTTTTTATTTGCATTTAAACGCTATTTTCTATTAAAATAAAAGACAAGTACTACGAATGTAGGTTTTCTTTATTTTCTGTTTTGCAACTATAAGAAAATGATATATTTTATAGTTTATTTAACTCTGAAACAATAGCGTTATTTATTTTCATGTATATAACTTCAATCGCACTCAACGGTTATTTCCATAAAATACGCTAAAACCCTAGAAAAGACATAAAAGTACCCTACTATGATAAAAATTGCATATAAAAATGAGATTAAATGAAATTAACTTAAATTTTAAATTGCACAAACACCAAGAAATTTAAAGATTAATAAGGCCAATCTATAAAATGGAATTTTAATAACGTCAAGGGCTTCTTGGACTGAAGACCAAGATATTGAGAGTTAAACAAAACTTTTGGAGATCCAACCTCCAGCTAGTTTTGTAAAAATAAGAAGGAGTCTCCCCTAAAGTGTATAAACAGAAAAATAATGAGAATAAGAAAAATTGATACTGAAACATAAATATACCAGAACCACATTTATTGCATAAGCAAAGCCAATTAGAATAAATTAAAATAATTATATCAAGATAGAAAAGAGATAAGATATCATCCCAATCTTAACTTAGGGTGCCATCTATCTTAAGAAATCGAAATAGAAGAAAATTAAGTAAATAAGTATAATATATTTTATATATAAAATTTAACTGTTTCGACATTTTAATAATTATATTGATATATTTAAGATAAATTCAAATCCTTGAGGCTTAAAACAAAGACAATTATTTAAATGAAATTATGAATTATATATTTATGTAGGTATATAGGAAGTTCAGAGGATAGTTATAATAGCACATCTGATAAAGTTCTTAACATTATTCAGTTTTGTTGTCATATCTGTAGTTATAATATTGTTATATCGATATTTTTGAAATCTAAACGTCTTGGTGGTAAGGCATTTATATATAGGCCATAAGCTGCCACTGCTGTGTGGCCTATTAGCACACAGAAAATGGCGGGCAATATTCATGGGAATATTGTGAAACATTGTATATGGGTATGTATACAACATTCGGTGCGAATTGTAATGTGCTTGGCGAAGAACATCTATGAGCGGTTAAGCACAGACCGATTACCATAATTGTGACGAATCTTGAACTTGGCAACTTCTGAAAAAAATAATGACGCCAGGTTTAAAATTTTAATTTTTCAAAATAACTTTAAATTATACTACTTATAACAAAGAAAATACTTCCGAAAAACAAATTATTTAGATCAACAAAATTACCATTCTAATTTTTTTAAAAACAAACTCGCTTTTGTAAACCTAGTGAGTTCAATCTGCAGCATTCAAATATCCCTATGCGTACTATGGACGTTCGATGATATTTCTGTGCTAATAGAGCGGTTTAATGACAGAAAAGGCATGTTTGGTTTTGCTGCACCAAATATATGGTAAAAAGATAAAACGCAGATATCCGCTGTGAAGGAAAGGTTTACTGAGAAACGAATTGAAGTTTCTTTGAATTGGTCCCGAAAGTTGGACTTTTTTTAATTTGAAACTCTCCTACGAAAAACGGAATCCAAACACAGTGGCCTCCAAATCTTTCATCGATCCTTCTCAAACCACAACGTAAACAATTTTCTAAAGCGCCTATCACTTTCGTATCGACCTCCCCCTTACATGCACACTCATAAGCCTTACCAAAAAGATATATTCCCTTAAAATGTATGACTATTGCAAAAAGTAAAAAAAGCAACCACCGTCGCCTTGTTGTGCAAAATTTTCCCGAATCCTCCATCTTTGCGACCGTCACACCTCACTTGAAGAGGAATTCCGCTAACCGTCTCGAATATGACTTTTGAGAACGTGACGCTTTTACAGAAAGAAGAGTCTATTTTCCAATCCATTTCCGGAATAGCCGAATCTATCAAAAAAGCCGCCATCCCCTCACGCACTCCCCTTCCCAAAGTCGGCTGCTCTCAAAGGAAAACAGCTTACGGGGCCCATCGCAAACTGTTTTTGAAAGACACTTTGCAATAGAGCAAACGTTGGAAAGGATGTCGAAAGCATGCTTAATAGTTTCGGGATTTACCTCGGGATCTGGAAGACTTCTTTAATGAGTTCGCAAGAAAAACATACGAAATATGAAAGATAAGTTCTACAAAGCCGACATAACACCAGACGGTCTGTAGTTTTTGTTAAACGTTAAGAAAAATTTGTACCATTGCTATGATACAGTGATCGAATTGATTGTTTCAAAATAAATAAAAGTTTCTCATTCAAAGCCTGTTTCAAAACATCTGTCTGAGGCGTTCGAATTTTCTATTTTTATTTGATTGCATTTGACGCAAGGTTCTCAAGAGGGATAAACAGCTTCGAAACTCTAAGTAAAAAATATAATACCATTTGATTTAAATCAAATTCACCTTATAAAAAGGAAGTGTATAAAGGATCAATCATTTGTCCAAAAAAAGAGAAAAATGTATAAAACTAGGATATAAAATAATATGAAATTTACAACTCAATGTTGCATAGCTAGAAGGTAAGTTTTAATAAACAAGGCTGGACTGTCTAATTTAAGTACAGTCAGACCTCTATTTAACGAACCTCTATTTTGCGAACTTTTCCTTGGAACCAAGAACATTTTGCGAATTTCTTCGTAAAATAACCTCCAAATAGCGAAGTGCATTCTCTATTTAACGAACTTTTTCTTGTGATTCTATATTTGTTTCCTCCCTATTTCTCAAAATATTTCTGAACATTTCAAACTTATTCTTTCTTTTAGCATATTTTATGGTGATCAATGACCTTGAACTGGTTTTACCAGTTGCTTAGCTAACCGAGAGTAGTAAAATCGCTGTCATTCTTTGCATTTCATCCAGGAAGCGCAACCTTTATCCACCACCCACTGTCCACTTCACTAGAAAAGCTTTCAATATTCCCCACCCTCAATGGAGCTGTCCCGTGTCCTTGAACTAGTCTCCCGTTTTCTAGCTTGTTGATGAGAGTCGTGCTGGTAATTTCGGTTATTGTAGCTGGATAATGTCAAAGCGAAAGTGCTTGAGCATCAAAGAAAAAATTTTAATTCTTTATGAGGTGGATAAAGGCGTGAAGAAAAAGGATATTGCTTTAAAATTTGGTATTCCTCCAAACAGCTTATCAACCATAATAAAAAATCGTAATAAGATACAAAATTATGATTCATCAGGAAGCAATGGATGACTTGAAAAATTTAAGAGATGACACGGAATTATGGCAAAAGTAATATCTGGTGAAAGTAAAGACGTTGATGATAATGATAGTGAAAATTCAATAATGGAAACACTGAGTAAGATTTTAAAAGACTATAAGCCAGAAAACGTCTTTAATGCGGAAGAGACTGCTTTATTTTTTCAATGTTTGTCTCAAAAGACATTAACATTTAAAAAGGAAAAATGCTTTGGAGGAAAACAATGCAAAGCAAGATTAACTGTCATGTTAGATGCAAATATGGCTATCAGAAATTGAAACCATTAGTTATCGGAAGAAGCAAAAATCCAAGATGTTTCAAAGGCGCAAAATCTTTGGAGGTTGATTATGACTTTAACAAAAAATCTTGGATGACATCATAAATTTCTGAAAAATGGATTCAAATATTCGACAAACGTATGATTGCAGAGTGTAGCAAAATTGCTATCATTTTCAACAATTGTCCTGCCCATCCGAAGGGAATCAACCAAAAACTGAAAAATGTTACAGTTTTTTACTTGCCACCAAATACTATATCAAAACTACAGCCAATGGATGAAGGGATGATAAAAAAATTTTCAAAATATACTATCGCAAGAGAATAGTGCGAAAAGTTATCACTGCGCTTGAGAGCAATCAATCCATGCCAAAGATCAACTTACGGGAAAGCATAGCAGAAATTTCCAAAGCATGGAACTATGATGTCACAGATCGTACTATTCACAACAGTTTTGCAAAATCTGGATTCTTTGTCATCAATGAGAATTCGGCAAGTACAGAGGACGAAGATGAGGATACAGCTAAGGGAGAAAGAAGAAATTAAAGATGATATGCTGATTGATGATTTTCTTTCACTTGATTCTGAAGCTGAAACCTCGGAAACACTAACTGAATTGGACATTTTGGAAAGAGTGAAAAATAAAAACAATACAGCAATGAATTGCGATGAAGACGAAGATGATGAAGAAGGAAATGATCATGATGCAGAGATCAACAAACCTTCGCATGATGAAATACTAAAATCATTTGAAACAATCCGACGCGGATTACAGTTTGAAGTAAATACGCCTGAGGGGTTTTTTGGTTCATTGCAAAATTGCGAGACGTGTCATGAGAGAAAACACTTTTTCAAACAAAAAACTAACAAAATTAACAGACTTTATCAGTAATTAAATTTAAGGACACATGTGGTAATTAATGTATTCTTAAAATTACTTGTTATGATAAATGCGATAATGTCATTAAAATTCATTAATTTTAATATAAAATTATTTTTTTAAATTGAAAATACAGTGTATTCCCGGGCAATGTTTTGTTTTATTCTTGTTTCCCTTGCAGATTTCTTTTTGATGGGTAAGAGATATAAAACAAATATATATTAATTTACAAAATAAAGGTGTGATTAATTACTTCTTTTAATAATATTTAGTTTTCATGAATTTAAAATCTTTTTTATGTAGTTTAAATTATTTTAAAAGGTGAATCTCTATTTAACGAATTTTCCATATAACGAACTTTTTTTCTGGATTTAGCGACTTCGCTAAATAGAGGCCCGACTGTATTATAATGAAATCAATTCAGAGACATTTGTGAGTTAAATCATAGCAATTTCAAAATTGAAATTTTTTAAAGAAAGGTATAATTGAGCATTAACTACTTTTTTTCTTTTTCCTATTTTTTCTTTACATTTTGCTGCTGCATTGAAATTACTTATTCTCGACAGTTTTCATTAAGTCTTTGATTTCTGAAATTCTTCTAGATAAATTTTGATGTCAAGTTCAAGTATCATCAATGATTTCAGTTGTGTCCAAAACAAGAACATTTCCATTACCCTTTTCATCGTCTGTATTCTTACTCGATAGACTATCTGTAGACATAGATTTAAGAGGCGAGATAACTGGAATTCGAGGTTTGTGTTTCTTTTGAATAGGTGTATTTTCAGACGATGTTTCTTTACTACTTGAGGCTTTTGTGGTATCAAAAATGTTTGCAGAAGTACCAGCTTGAGAAGCAGCTTTTTTCTTTTCTGTTTTGTGATGTCAAACTTGACAAATTTTATCGTCGGTAAAAGCTGATTTACTATTCTGTAGAGATACCTCAGCGAAGTAGATTGTGGCGTATAAGTTTGTAGGAAGAAGTAATTAGCGTGCCTTAAAGTAAGAAATATTACTTTATAACTTTTAAAATTTGAATCTGTTTTCCCCGCTACTTTTTAGAACATAATCTAATGGATGGTTATCCGCACATTTAATACTTTTCGGTTCTAAATTACAGTCAGTAGAAAAAGGCCCAACTATGGAGCATCTAAAACAAACTTCCATCCAATAAACACACATTTTTAGAATGGCCAAATTTCTGACATTTGTAACAACGAATAGAGTTCTGAATATAAGGATGTTCAAAACAGTGTAAATAATTTGCTTGGATTGATTGATTTCGAAATATCTGTTTCATTGAATATTTATAAAATATGTGGGATGAGAATCATATACTTTCTAAATTACTATTTTTCTAACACAAATTACCTCCTGCTTCAACAGCTCAGATAAAAATGCAGATTCTACTGTGAGCATACAGAAGACTTTGACGTCATGTAAATTGATTCCATTATATATTTTGCATGATTTTGCCATGATCCATTATATATTTTTGTTTATATTTTGGACATGGTTAATATACTTCAGATATTAACCATAGTCAAAATCGTTTACAAAAATACATTTCTTAGAAAAATGTTAAACTCCTTCACTTAAAATATCTGCTTGACCTATTAATGACTACGATTAGCATTACTATTTGCCATAGTGAGCTTCCTACTCTTCCGGCTTTTACATAACAGAATGTATATAATTAGAGAGAATTAACGGTTTATTTCTGAGACAGCTATTCGTTTCAGACTAAATAAACATTTTTCTTCTTTTTCACTACATAAAATTAAACCTTCTTACAAATTAAATTTTTTCCTGGAAGCTTTCTGAAGATGGTAACTGCACTTTGATAGTACGCTTATCAGAAGATAAATTACCATAGAATACGACACCCATTTTTACAATAATTGCACTTCAACCCAGCCGAAGACATCCTTGATGAATATCTTTAATTAGAAACGAGCAGAAATTCATTACTGGAATTATCAAAGTTGTAGGCAGAAGATCAAAGAGAAGTGGAAATTCACAGAGCTTTAATGTGTGTTTAAAGAGGGCAATTCTGCTTCGCTGCACAGTGGAGAGTCACATTAAGAAAATTTCCCACAGTCACGCTATTTCTTAAGCAATCTTTCACAATTACAGAAATGCTTAGAATTTGAGTTCCGTATTTAAATATGCTCTGCTGCATAAATGCCTGGACTTTAAAGCGGTAACGGTTTGAAAGAAGATGCGTACGTAAATATGCTTTGAGAAACTCTCGGGTTTTGGTACTTTTGTAATCAGCTTGTTAGTCCATACTAACGAATAACTACAGATTTTTATTAACCCTCTGACTGCGGCTTTTTTAAAATCTCTACTTAGATACAAAGTTTGTAAGCTTGTTCAACAACCGTTGAACCAAGCGAGTTGTTATTTATATGCAAATCTTTATTAGAGTAATATGATTTAACTCTATAATAGTACGAAGTAAACACATCAGCCTGTGAAAATCTTAGGATGCAGCAGAAAACAGACTTGCTTCCAACCCGCAGAAATCGCGGGATACGCAGTCAGAGGCTTAAGTTGCCTCTAATATTATGTGTTCAAAAAGATTCAGTACTGTTAAATATTTTCTAACTGTAAATTAATTTTGCTGCAGAATAAGCGAAGAGTATCAAGTGACCGACTAGTCAGAACAGGCTTCACCCAGTTCAAATGCATAAAGTGTATGCGTATACTGGTTTTACAGGCATTGAAAACTTCCCTTCTCGGGGAGGGTCAGGTTGTGGGTGCTCTATCAAGATCTGGCGCCGGTTTACAGCTCCCTCCTGGTGCTAAAATACCTGACAAAACATAACATTCCTGTGTTTCCACAGTCAACTTATTCCCTGATTTCAACGAAATTGTCTTTTCCTCGGATGAAAAATTTGCTAAAGAGGCAACGATTCTTAAGTTCCGAAGAAGTGCAGCGATAATGGCAAAATTTCATACTTGTACAGGGTAGTTACTTTGAAGGAAACAACAAATAAGCAAGTTCTAACTGCTTTCATTCTTCCTTAATAATGTGAGACCAGGGACATTTTGAGCGTAGTACAGTAAAACTTCGATTAACGGTCACTGCCCGGACTAGGGCTGTAACGGATAACTGAATAGACGGATCAATGAAATCTCTTAATACATATGTATAGTAATGTGATTTCACTGCTTCCTTGGGGCGAAAATGAAAATTAAATCCTTTAAAAGTGAATAATACATGCATATTGTATTTAATTTTACAAAATGATCCATATAAACTTCAATATAAGAGTACTAATGTGCAGAAATGACGGTTTAGATTCTTTTAGACGATGACGGATAGTGAAATAGCAGAGTGACGGTTTATCGAAGTTTCACTGTAATAGTATAAAAATAGATACGAAAGGAAATTTGATTGATTCGGGCCTGTTTCCATCGCAGGTGTTTGGTAATCCCGAACTGCCTGCTTTCTTTCAAAATGGTGGAACAGCCGCCTGCTGACAGAGTCCGGCTTCGAAACCAGAGGTTCGCCGGTTAGAAACCCAATTCCCATCGAAGCCTCCAGAGTGCGCACGCCTGTTACGTATTACGCGCATGCGCATAACGAATAAATTTTATCTCCTACTATCTTAATCCCATAAACAGTAATGTCACAAGCAAGAATACGAGCATTTTAAATACACAAAAAAACACAAAACGCAACTACACAGATAAACAGATTTTTCAATGTATTATTATATTGTTGCGAACCTGTAATGTCGCTTCCCAGCAATGTTAGTATTATGATTGGAAAGAGACATTTACAGAAGTTCTTACTAGCTATTGAGGGAGATCAAGCCAAGCCAATTTTGGTGAACTTGGCGACAAAATGAAGGTCCTCTAAAATACTAGAATTTTGGCCCTATATCTACTAGGAAAGGTGTTATGGAGAATCTCCCAGATATTTCTATGTGATCACATCCTGTCTGAAAAGTGTATAAATACCGACCTACTCAACGAGGAATTAATCTCTTCTCCGCATTACGAGTTGGTCAGCTGTTAGACGCTGAGCGCTATTTTTCTTTCTGTTTCTGTTATTATTTGTGAATTGCTGTCTGCTTGTGTTACTAATTTGTGCGCAAGTGCTGTTCTTTTCGTGCTACCTGTGCTTCAAGTTTTCTGGAATATTCTTGAATAAAGCGTCATTGTCCATTATCCTTCCTGTTGGACTGCTTTCACTGTACACCCAGAGGACGATTTTCGTAATAATACTATTTCACATTCTTTCGATGGCAATGGTTTGTATATTTTGCTTCTCCATTTTACGAGATTACATATATATTTCTGAAATAAATATGGCATTATATATTTTCATTTCTGTAGTAAGACACGTGTGTAATCCACGTAGCACAAGGTATTGTCTTATATCATAATATTCGAGACAGAATTATTGTACAATATTTTTCCCAATATTGAAACAGTGTAAAACGTAAGACTTTTTCAATACTGTACAATGATTTTTCCATAATATTGGATAATGTCATATAATACTGTATAATATTATACCATATTGAATAATAGTGTACTATACTGAATATTATTATATAATATTGTATAATGTCATATAATACTGTATAATATTATACCATATTAAATAATATTGTACTATACTGAATAATATTATATAATATTATATAATTTAACATTATAGTGAATATTTTAAATATGCATTTTAGAAGCATGGAAAAATATTAATCACTTAATTCAGAACTTCTAGGTAACACTTCGTTATTTTTGAACACATCTACTTACAGCAACTTTTGAACCCGGGACCTTCTGCATCCCAACCAAGCACCTTACCCCTGAGCCAGCGAGACTTACATCATCCGTGAGCGTAAATGATGATAATAAAATGTACCTACAAAGTTCGGATCTCAACGAAATTTCATGTTCATTCACAATTAATCTGAATAGTTTTCTTAATTAAATTATCTTTTATCGTTACAATTTCGAGTTCAAAATGAAATTAGAAGTCAAAGAGGAAGCAATTTTAGCTGTGATATTTAAGTTTGCTAAATTTAATAAATTAAAAGACAATTATTAATAAGGTTTTAAAGTAATTATAATAATATGTTTGAAAGTTTTTCAAATAATTTTGAAATTTATTTATTCCTCTTTCAATGTATTACGAGACGCCTTGAACATTTATAATAACAGTACTGATTGAAAATCAAATACAAGATTCGGAACAAAAAAAAACTTGCATATTTTTACGATGAGAATAACACACAATTTTTTTCCATCCATATGTGAAAGCCGTTTTATGGTTAACTTCATTAGTTGAATCCAGTCCGCCTTTTATATACAGTAAAACAAAATGACTATGTAAACATTATTATTCAAATGAACATTTTTAAACACTATTTCAGGATACTGAATAATATAGTGTTATTTTATTTCCATGCTGCCATCTGGCGGCCATAAGAATAACTTCACCTCAAAATAAGAATCAACGTTGAATAATAAAGTGTTACGGTATTTTTGTGCTGCCATCTGTCGGACATAAGAATAACCTCACCTTAAAATACTGATGAACGTCGATAAATATAAAAATCAAAATATCATGTGCATTGTATTGTATAGTATGATATAATATTCAGCATCTTAAATAATAATTGTTCCAGTGCTGTTTTTGTAATAAAACCTCCAATCGAGTGATATCCTGAGTTAAAATGAAGATTATTATAAATAAACATTGTTTTTATTTTATTTGTGAAAATTTAGTATCTCGGAAATACTGATACATACAATACAATATTTTATTACAGTATTCGGTGTTCCTCAGTGTTCATAATATTGTATAACATTGTGCAAACATTATATAATATTTCTGTGCTACCTGGGAAGGTACATGTTAAAACGAAAGCGAAATAAATCTATACTCTTCGGGGCAAACTTCTAGATAGAATATATAAGAGATAATAGGTGATTACAAATACGATTTGGAGCCATGAATCATTAATTATAAGGAACAGAAAAGAAATATCCGTTAATTTATTATCCGAGCATTTTTTTTAAGTAGTGAATGTATTGGCAAAGCTTACGTGTTACGAAGACAAAACATATTGATTGGGTCATTTCACGAGTGTTTTTTTTTTCTTAACATTCTGTGTAATCGTCTGAAGCGTGACAATATTTGAGAGTAGAAAAGGAGAATAGTTTTCCTTGCCGGTTTTTTAATTGTAAATTCTTGATTAAAAACTCTCAATATATGTTTGGAAATCCGATTTTGAATCCAAATGTGGATGATTTGATGCCAATGATGACTTAGATTGTGTTGATGGATTAGGCTGCAAAGTATCAACTTTTTTGTGAGAATCCCCATTTTTGCGTGGCAAAATTAATCTGAAAATTCTAAAAGCTATATATGTAAACCAAACATATAAACAAGTACTGATCGTTTTCAGATGCGGTAACCTCCGTGCTTCAGGCATGCTGATTTCAAAAAAATAGGGGTGAAATGAAAGCAGATGAACTAACTAACAAAGAACTCCTGAAAAGTTCTCTCTTTATTTACTGGGTATCGCCCGTCTGCGGAATAAAATCATCCAAAAGTGATAGGCGCGATTTTCTGAAACGAACAGTAGAGCCTTATACTGATCGTTTCAAAATTCCAAACTAACAATTTTGGACGGTTTCTATCCAGAAAGAGGTGACAAGCAATGAGCAAATTTCTGGATTTCTTTGTTAGGTCACGCTAAGTAAAATGTAAACATCTGTCCCTCCATTTTTCACTTCACCCCTAGTTTGGTGAAATCAACTCCGCCTGGCGCATGCGCAAAAGCGCGGAGGGTTTCGGAATCCGATATCATTAGTAAGGTGGTTTTAAGCGGACTGCTGCTGTTTCTGAGGCACACTGTGGGCAAAAAAATTCTCACTAACTGGATTAGAAAGGATGTTATCTTCTTCTCTCAACCTCCCTTTCCCTGCTTACCTCAAAAGGTTTCACCTGTCTGACAGCGATTATTGCAATTGTGGTGGAATTGGCACGGCACTTCACTATGCCACGGAGTGTATTCTCACAGTGTATTGTCATATGAGGAAGTCAGCGCTAAACTTCGAACAAGAATGGCTGAAAAGAGTCGCCAATAACCTCGTCTCCAGGCATAAAATTCGTGGGATTGTCAAATTCATAAGCGAAAACAGAGATCTTTTCCGGCCTCCCTAGCCTTCAACTTTCCAGCGAGCTGTACTTAGTAGCTCAATTATCGGACATTCCCTCCTTCAAATAAAGGAATGGTATAACAATATCTAAAGAAAAGAAAACTATTACGAACTAATAAAAAGTGAAAATGCCCTTGCTGTACACAGAGTAAATATTTCTTTCTTTTTGTTTATTTTGTTTTTCTTTTTTCGTAAATAAAATTCCCGTGTCTTGCCCATCAAACCGTTCAGTGACTAGTCTGGTCACGGGTATGGGGGTAAGAGACGGCGTTCTGTTCTGTGGGCAAAATTAGGAGCAAAAGCTTTTTATTAGAGGGTAAAATAACTTTCATTACAAGAATTTTACTGTCATTTACTTGACTTTATATTTAATTTTATAATGTCTCAAGGGCTGATGGACCATCCTATATATCTTGTAACAGCTCTATAAACTAAAATGGATCAAAAGTATCGCGCTATAAAAATGCAATCAAAATGAATCCAAAATCTCAAGCAATAATTGAGATGAAATTCACCCACACTCTCTTCAAAATTGTTTCAAATTGTTCTTTAACAGTAATTCCAAACATTCTTCATCTGAAGGTAATATATATATATATATATATAACTTTCTTGATTATGAAAAGCTTTTTTACATTTCCCTCGAAAACAATAAATTGTTCCCATTTTATTGGCTGTATGTCAGTGAGCAGAATCTGGCGATGTCAGCTGTAATTAAGTTTTGCGCCCACCCGAAACGGCTTGGCGATTTTTTTGGCTTCTTTTCTCGTCCGCATCCACAGGATTAATTACGCCATCTGCTGGTATAAAGACTCCAGGGACCGTTTTTACTTCTATCAGCAGATTAGCTTTGACAATTTCTTTCAGACAGTTTTCATTTAGACTGATGAAAATCCACGGCCGCGCTGCAGTCAGTCTCTAACTCATTAGATGCTAATTATGCCTGTGTTATGGTTTCAAGGCATATTTCAACGTTAAAGTCATTTGGAATATTTACTTAACGTTAATTGGCTAAAATGTTACAAAAATTGTTGCAACCTACGGAGAACCGGCGAAATAGGGAAGTCGCCCATAGGCAAATAGTGAAAGAGCGGAGAATGTTAGAATTAATGCCTTCTACAGGGAATTTTGCTTCATAAATAAATTTAAAATATCAGAAATCTAATTTTGTTACAAACTAAAAATTAACAGAGGAAAAGAACCTTTTAAACTTAACGTTTTTCTGAACAATAAACACAATAAAATGATATTATATGAAGTTATACAGTATCTCTCTACTTAAAATTCTTAATACAAACCATTTCAAAGATAAAAAAATAAATATTTTTTTCTTAAAACAAGGCGACATATGTAATACATGAAAAATCTCAAAATCTCATTCACTATTTGAAACAAATTCTAAACTTCCTGTTTTTACATTTTGGTATACTAAGTATTCAAAGAGAAAGTATTTTAAGCGACAATAAATTCGACTTCAAGAATTTGATAAAATCTCCACTTTTGAGACTTCCCTGAATTCGAAAAAAAAATTATTTTTGGAACTATGTCTGTCTGTAGACATGATAACTCAAAAACGGAGCAAGCTAGACAAATGAAATTTAGTAACTGATCTTTACATCTATTATGGACGAGTTTTCTGATTTATTCAGAAATTCCGTGGTGAGGGTTCACTTCCATTTTCCAGTAACCCTCCAATTTCAACGATCGCCAAATCCAGTTGGATTCCATATCAAGCACCAAATTCGAATAAATTCTTTCGTAAGTACACAAAGAGCCAAAAAGAGAGATAAAGAATAATTATGGCAACCTTTCCACAAAATTAAACTCTTATGCTAAGTAAACATTGAGAGCTACAACAGTAGGAACATGAAATTTAATATTTTCAAAGTATCCTTAAGCCATAACATTAGAAAACTCCACTTTAAACATTAATTAATATCTTCAAACAGAGTGTTGAAATTTTGAAGATTCCCAATGGCTTAACATTATCACCGGAAGTTAATGGGTAAGGCGGAAGTCCTCCTATACCGCAAATAAACAAAACAGAAAACTCGTCCGTAGATGTAATCCGCCGACGGGAAGTATGTCTGTCTGTCCGTCCGTGTAGATGGGAAACGATAATTGAACAATGCAACAAGCTGGATTGACGATTTTCAGTATGTGATCTGTAACCTAAAGTTACAGTTTTATGTCTAATTTTAGACTAAATTCGTCTACGGGTAGAGACAAAATATTGTCATCGCCGAAAAATTCGACTTCGAAATTTGGATGAATATCCATATTTTAGACCTCTCCGTCAGTGACATAGCAAGGGCAAGTGGCGCTCGGGTCATAATATGATTTGTTCACCTCCTTTTGCCATCATCAGTGGCTTAGATTGTATAAACAGCGCCTGGGGATGGTACTTTTTCTTATCCCCTCCTCTTGTTTTACTTTGAAAAGTGACATAAACGCATTAATGTTTTGACACCATGGCCAGTGGCGTAGGGAGATTAAGTGGCTCTCGGGAAACAATATGATTTCATTTTTACTCCAGACGTCAAAATGTCTTGTCAAGCGTAAATGTTACCCAGAAAAGGTGTTTTTTATCCTCATCATATTTTGTTTAAAAAATGGCACAAACATAGTAATGTTTTGACTCCATGGTGCCCCCTAAAGCTGGCGCCCGGGACATCTATACCCCCCTTGCCCCAGGGTCACTACGCCACTACTCTCAGTCCGTCCGTCTGTCTGTCTGTCTGCCTGTGAAAACGGTAACAACAGGCTAGATGGATGAATTTTAGCATGTGATCTTTACACCCAAAATGTACACATGTATCATATTTTGGATCTAATACATCAAAGGGTCGACTGTCTATCCGAGTACATGTTAACGCGATAGTTTATGATCGTAGCCAGCAAGTTAAAAGAAATTTTGCGTGTGATCTTTCCATCCCAATTGGAGACATGTATGGCAATTAAGACCCAACCGATCAACAGAAAGAGGTATTGTTGTAAAATGATATTCGATTCTCTTCACTATGCTACGAAGCTAAACACAAAACTCGCCCCACTGTGCCTGTGCAAGAGTGGGGCGAACAGTCTCACTGGTTCAACCCAACCATCACAAAGGGTACGTAAATATGATAATAATTTGCACCAAGCTCCATTTATCCTTTCTAAATCAGTGCTTAACTTCCTTAACATTGTAGCTCGACGTTACCCAAATTTCGTGACGTTGTTTATTTTGCGACTTTAAGGAAAACGTATTCGTGTTGAAACGAGTAAGCAGTCTCAAAGTCTCCAAAGCAGACTACAAAATAGAACAGTCACTTAGACTTAACACAGTAAAACAACACCGTAACTTCTTGCATTTCTCCAAATACATTCAAGAATTACAGAACTTTAATCCCTCAAACCTAACTCAGATCGGACTTCCATAACGAATCCTAGGACCTGATCCACACAGAAAATCCTTGGAAGACAAACTTCGTTACTCTCCCGATCAAAATACAATAAAACCTTTTTCCAGTCAGTTCAGCTCTCGGACATCTAATCCCTTTTCTCGGAATGTGTTTGCTTCTCGACTTACTCCCCAAAATCAGATAAGTTTCTTTTTCTCTTCTCTCGGATTCTTCGCCATTTTGTATTTTTTAACTTTTGCTTCGCGAAAATTGATAGGGCAGGACTCCTATTCGGTTTTCTTTTCATTTTTTTGCTGCAAATGAATTTGGTCCTTGACATTTCTTTCGGAAGAGATTAATATTGTTTAAGTTTCGTGACTCGTGTTTAATTTTTTTCTCTTTAATTTGTTTCGTTTGATGAAGGAAATATTTTCTTCGAACACTGAGTTCAAGGTATTTGTTATTTCCGTGTCGTCATATTTTTGGGTGTTAAGAGTTTTTTAATTGTTTTCTTAGAATAAGGGAAAGGAGGGTAAGAGTACGCACCTAGTGGATTTTTCGTTATAAAAATGAGAATTGAAAAGTCAGAGCCTCGAAAATATACTGAATCATAGTTTATTAACTTAGGAAAAAGGGTACAAAAAATGAAAATTTTAGCTTTAAAAAATATACATATTACGAAACGCAAGAAAAAAATGCCAAATGCGTACTCTTACCCGACGTGGGGCCAAGATTACGCACCCTGAAAATTTAGCAGTAGTCGCATACAATCCAACGCCTTCGTAAATGGAACATTCCTTATGCCACCACTCCTTACATAATCCACAATGGATCCAATCATCATCATATGTTTGTTCGCACCTTGTCATATTGCTCCCTCATTATTTGGATTTCTATGAACTGGAAACTTTTTCTCCAGACAACAGCTCTTCAGATTATTACCCCAATCTCATTTTTTTAATAATAATAATAATAATGATAAAATAAAATTCAAAGTTTTGTTGGAATGGCTGCTTCAAATTACAGAACGGATAAGAGTGCGCATATCTGGTCTGTGCGTACTCTTAGCCGCCGATGTATTGCTTCTATAAATCGTCCATAGATGGCCGTAGAATTCACTAAAGTTAAATTCTAACGTGGCCACGTTGTTCGGAAGGGAACAAACCTCCAGCCTCCAAACCTCCAAACCTCATAATGATATTTACTTTGAAAGAAAGCATTAGTCCTTTATTTACAAAAAAATTAGATTTCTTCACAGAAAAATTACATTCTAACATAACGAAATCACATATTACCTGATAAATGAAAGAAAGCAAGGATGAAAATAATTATGGCGGTCATTTGAGATAGCTGAAAACACACATGTTGATATGATCACACTTGCTTCTGCTTGCACTGTTGCCAACAGGGAAAAAAATCCCTGCGTACTCTTACCCTCCTTTCCCTTACTGCTAGACGAAATCTCAATATCCTCTCCGCACCGCTCGATTTCCCTTTTTTTTAAATAATTGAAGGATAAGACCTGTTGCTGCTTTTCAAGCCTGTTTAATAATTCCGTCGAGAATATAATTGGATTTCTTTTTTTTGGAGTATTATCCGTTTATAACTCAGTTTCTTAAAAATTATAAAATACCAGGTGCTTTGATAGCTTTTCACAAAATATAAAACACTTATTTCTTAGATGTTCAAAAATTTTAAAAAGGGAGTGTGAATATTTACGTCACATTGTGTTATAATCCTTCAAAGTGTTCCATGAAGTCTAAGATGCATGAAATACTGCACAGAATTGTTTGGCTTATTGCAACATTACAGAAAAAATGTACTAGATAACAAGGAAAAATGTTTTCACGATTTTCGCAATGTTTACATACACGCGCCCTCACCTGTTTCACGGCGAGTTAACTTCAAATCGACTTGCTAGCAGCCAACGTCATCTGTTTTTGAGAAGTGTACTAAAACTAAATAGAACGTTGTGTGCTTGTGCTGTAGCATTGATTTAAAAAACGGATTTCGATGTTTGTTTTGGATTTCGTGAGAAATGAAATCTTTTGTAACAGAACTTTCACATAGGGGGTTAAACTTAGTGAACTAAACAACAACCAATAGATAAATATTGTTACGAACATGGAATGTTGCTTCCCGGCAATGTTAGTCTTACGGTTGGAAAGAGAGTTTTACAGGGGTAAGTATAGAATGACAGGCAACGGCCAGGCCTGGACTCCTGACCTCGGCGACAAACTTGGCGACCATTTTGGTGACCTTGGCGACAAATAGAAGATTCCAGAAAATGCTATCTTTTTCTCGATATCTATTAGGAGAGGAGATACCCTTGAATGTACTTGATAATTCCATGTGACGCCATGGCCTGTAGGGCAGATTATAAAAGGATCGCGTTTGGATCACAGTGGGAGTGTTTTGATCGACTGGAACGACTTTGGAATTTCGTCTGCAGTGCGAGCTGGAAAACCGGTGAGCTGAGTGCTATTGAAATTGTTGTTACTGTTATTGCTAGTGAATTGTTGTCTGTTTGTGTTGCTAATCTGTATTAGAGGTATTGTCCCTGTTACCTGTGCTACGTGCTTTTCTGCATATCTGTGAATAAACCTTCATTCTCCAGCCTTTTAAAGCACTTTAGTCTATATCATCTGCGTGGTATTATCTGATTCTTTTTAATGTACATAGTCATTATTTGTAACTAATAGTAACACTTCAGTTTTTCTTCATAAAGGAAGCACCAAGTGGATTTTGCGCATCCTCATAACTTTACATCAAGAGAAAATCAGACTTCGATAGGGTAACGCACTCATTGTATATCTTCCTAATTCTCGATCAGAAAATTCGTATTAAATTACTCCAACAAATGAATAATTTTTAAAATTGAAGAAATGAAATATCTGAATTGATCTGAAACATTGTTTATATGTGTGAAATCATACGATCCATTTAGAAATTCTAGACTCTCATTTCATTCTGAGAGATCAATTTTGTATTTATTTTTTACAATCTCACAGACTTTTATGGCAATTTCAATTACAGAATTTGGAGTGCTGATAAATTTTGGAACAGAGTCCATTTAATCACTCCCCTCATTGGCAGACACTCCCCGATCTCAATAAGAGATAAATTCCCGCTGTACAAGCAAGTAATTCGTCCTATTTTAACATACGCTTCCCAAATCTGGGTTCTTGCACCAAAAATGCACGAAAATAAAATTCAAATTATGCAGAATAAAATTTTCAGTACCATGAAGAATGCGCCATGGAATAATGTCATACATATCTCAAAATTTATAAAATTGAAGATTACCTCCAGAAGCTGTCTATGAACTTCTTCAACCTAGTCATCCTAATCTAATGGTTTAGAAATTAGCTATTGGGCCACAATCAAAATGGACTCCCCGGGTATTCTACTCTTATAACATTGTATATGAATAGTAGTTCGCTTCGCCAAAGAGGATCCGGATCTATTGAGAATCGTCAGAGACGTAGAAGGTTAGAGGAATGGACAAGGCGATATCGATACCCTGTTTGGCATTGTGAGAGGTAGTGGAAGATAAAATATTAACTGCTTTGTTTTCGTGTTTTATGTGTGACTTAACCGCAAAAGGGCTATATTATTTTTAAATGTCTGCCAACAGTGGCGAATCCAGGGTTCCGGTCGCTGGGGGGGGGGGGCGGGGGGCATAAAAAATTTGTATCGTAGTGACGAATGTCAAACCTCATGGCTTATATAAACCAAAACACTTTAACTTTACATGCTTTCCTCTCCTGACAATAAGAATAATAAAGAACACTACAATACTTTCGATAATTTAATAAAAAATACAATGAAATAGCTGACCAAAAATGTTTTCGACCGCACCAACGCCACAAGTGCAAGTGGAATAACTAGAAAAGTAGGAAAATTTTTGAGCCTGTCAAGTCAGAAAGCAATGTTGTCACGATTTTATTACTATTCTTTTAAAATGAAAATTAAGATCAAAGAGTTGTAGTGATTTTAAATTAAATCAAGAATTTTGGTTTAGCTCTGGGGGGGGCTGCAGCCCGATAGCCCCTCCCCTGGATTCGCCATTGTCTGCCAAACCTACTATGATAGCTCCAGCAGTTATAGGAATCCGGGTACATCAGGGGGGGCGTTATGTCAAACCTACGATGTTAAGAACGAATTAACTCGGATTATGTCCGTGAGGCGTTACGCAATAAGGATACTACCCTGGGACGATTAACCCTCGCTACGTCACAAGCAAGCATTGCCTATAAATATCAATTACAAATAGCTCGAAGTCGGAAGGTTAATTACCCGATTGAACAAAATTCATTAGTTACTCCTCCCCAGCTTTGAATATTCTGACAATGCCAAATAGAGTTGTCACATCATTGTCTTTCCTCTGTCATCGATACAACTCAAAGGACAATGCGGAACAAAACAAAGCCTTCTTGGCCGACAACCACTTGCAGAGGAAAAACAAATCTCTCCCTCGGTGGGAAAAAGAAGAATGGAGGGTCAGTTTCGTTGGCGATCGATTTCCGATACGGCAGCAAACTGAGTTTGTGGCGGGCAAACACTCCTCTTGATTAATTGGACTGGAATGAAGCACAATGCTCTATTAATTGAGGAATCCAGGTAGATACCGGGGCGATGCATAATTAATGATGCATCTGAATGGAAAGTGTACAACAAATAAGTTACGGATTTCCTGTCGGATCATTAAAAGTGCAGATACGCGCTGCATCATTCAAAAAGGTTTAGAATAGCAGAATCCAGATGTTTAAAGGCAACAAAAACAACCTATCTCGAAATCAGAATAAAAGGAGAATGCAAAGGACGGGGTGATCCAAAAGTCAGGCAGACTAAAAATTGATAGTAATTCGGAAACGAATAAAGTGAAAAGAATGATTTTTTGACCAAAGGTGTCACAAGGTGTCAGATCTGGATATCTGGGAGATCATGAGAAGAAAGGATTGACTGACAACGCGATTCTCCCCAAATGTTGAGCGTAGAGGGTGCAGCGATATGCGGCAGTGTTCCATCTTGTATAAAGGTGACTGTGTGTAGTTTATGTCATGCTTAGCATCTTTTTAACTTTATTCGTTTTCGAATTATCAGTTTTTAAGGTTTTTCCTGACTTTTGGATCCCCCGTATATCTTTTGCAACAGTAAAGTGAATAAAGGTTTAATAGCTAGTTAATACTACTAATGTTTTTCTTGAGACAGAGGAGTATATAATTTCATTAATCTCTCCCCCGATTGTTTAAATACGGCTTTGGGTTAATTTACAAGGTGGTTCAAAAATGATAGAAACTGATTTGTTTGCAAAAAAAGTCACACTTCGCAGCAGATGTGCGACCTTGAAAAAGTAGAGCCATAACCTTCACCCTCCTTCCTGCTCGGGTTAGAACCTGTTCAGTAATGCCTGGGAGTTGCTAGAGTGATGAGTGAACAGAACACAACGCAGAGTGTGGAACAAAGCATGGTGATCAAATTCCTCTTTGGAGAAAATGTCCTGTCGTCTGAAACTCATCACAGACTCCAACAACAATATGGGGTGGGGGGGGGAATATCTCTCACGGACCTGTGTGTTTGAGTGGTGTAAATGCTTCAGAGTGGACTACCTGTTGGAAAGCATGCGGTTTGCAGACAACAGTGCTATCATCCAGACTGTTCGGAGTCGGTGCGCAGCCAACCTAAAGGACTTTTTGGAAAGGGCATTAGGATGCTTCCAGATTGTATTTAGACTTATTTGTTTTTGCGCTGCATCTCACATAATGTATTTTGTAGGTGGAATGTCATTAATAATTAAAATTAAGAATGTATTGTGGTGTGTTTCTTTCCGGCCATGCTTAATTTCTATTAGTATATAATTTTCACTTCATATGCTGTTATTGGTATTGTCCCCTTGACCGGGTGAACCTTTGTAATAAGAAACCTATGTATGTTCATATGTATTTGATTTCCACCCATGTTACGGGGTATAGCGTGCAAATATGAAAGAAAAAATTAAATAAATGCGGGTGGAACTTGCATCCTCCTGCCGTTGATGATCGGTTATCTTTCCCTCCGAATCTTTAACGCCTTAAAGCCAGTAGGGTGGGCTGGGTCGGGGTGGGTTGTGTTGTTGTTGTTCTCTTATACACTCCGATGACAGTATGTTGGAAAATATCTCTCGCAGCCAGCGTGTTTGAGTGGTGTAAGTGCTTCAGAGAAGGCTACCTGTTGTAAGGCATGCGGTTTGCAGACAACAATAGTATCAATCAGACTGTTTGGAGCGGGTACGCAGCTAACCTAAAGGATTTTTTGGAAAGAACATCAGAATGCTTCCAGAACGTTGGGGGAAATGTGTTGATTTCGGACGGGAATACGTATAAAACTGACATGTGCAGGCAAATGCTTGACAACAATGGCGACATTTAAATGAGTTCCAGTTATATTTGAATCCTCATGTAGTTCAAATGAATAGATATTGAGTTCTCAAGTTACTCGAAGTATGTTACTGGATGAATCTCTTCAGTCCGAATCGTGATCAAATGGCTCCTACTGATCCAATTAATCCCACTCCCTAACTTGCACGCCACACCATCTTTAAGACTGTGAGCCACGACAGCGTGTATAACGCTCGCCAGGTCTACCTTGAAGATCCTCCAGCAGCCCACCGCGGTCTTAATTTCAGATAGGATAACTCGGCATTTAAGAGCACAACTATATTTTCATTACGAGAATCGTCTGTACAGTTTTTCTGAAAAAACGATTAAAAAATAAATATAGGAATTTTAATGAATTCACTTGCCTTTCAGCAGCCAAACCATAATGCTGAACCGGAAGTCATGTCACTACATCACAAACAACCCAAATAAGGGCTCATTTCGTCCTTTGCCCTAGAGAACGTTACAATACAATAAACCCGTCTATAACGATATTGTAGGGACCTAGAAAATATATTGTTATAGAGAGGTTATTGTTGTAGACAGTTTGAGGATTTGCGCATCCAATATTTATGTGCGTGTACATTAGGGTGAAAGGAAAAAAAACTTTTTTCTATTTTAACTTATAATAGTGCGGAAAAGTTGCTTTTAAATGCAAGAAAGACAAAAATAAAATTTGATGGCAATCGGGACATGTTTGAGGTGCCGCAAGTGCGATAAAGTTTCATAAACTTGAAAAGCTTTGCTCTATTTCAACCTTTTTCTGTAATTACTTATTTGCAGTATAAAAGCCCAAATGAAATATTTTGTACTGCTTATTCCTTTTTATTAATAGAACAAACGTTTTTAGGGGGTTTAAACCCTATTGTGAGTATATGAAAATATTAATTGCAGACCAAAAAGTGCAAGAAATCGACTATGAATAAAATGAAAATATGCTGCTTTCTAATCTGAGAATTATTGCTCTGTTATACCTTTAACTGACGAAAAACGCTTACAAGTACTTGATACCTCTTATTACTGTTGTGTAACAAAATGTATTTTGTATTTTGCCCATCAACCGATAATGAATAAAAGTAGTGGGAGGGGGGAAATGTTTAGTATTGTGAGGTGATATTTGCTTAAGAAGTGAGTTCTTTGCCAACAAAATAATTTTAAAATTTATTTTTTCTTAGAGTCCATATTTTGTTCTTGAACAGTAATAAATGTGTAAACTTTTCTTAGATGCGAATAAAACAGGGCATGTTAAAATATCTTCGGAAATATAGGTCGCTTTTGCTTAGTTTTATCGTTAAGAATAGAATATCGAGCATTTGTTTATAAAAGAATCTCTTCCACTTGAAGAATTTGATCCAAAATTTGATATAATTTTAGCGTAAATACCAAATATCTATATTTTTGTTCATTGTATTTTTTATAATTATCTTGTTCGCATACAAACAGATAGCCCCAATTCTAAAAATGTAACTTTCAAACTCAAAAATCACAAAATCTACATGTTGAATTTTTTTTAAAGATTGCAATACTTTATCTGTGTATGTGCTAGATTGAGAAAAGAAAGAATAAATAACAATGAAGTATTAAGAGTAAGTAACGTCCGAGTCTTAATATGACTTTTTCACCCCTGGTGGCCATTATTGCCTTAGAATGTGTAAATGGCGCCCGGTGAAAACGCATTTGTTTGCTCCAACATATTGTTCTTTCAAAAGTGGCAAAAACGTATTGACGTTTAATCTCCATAACGCTGGAGGCAACTATACCCCTTTCCTACGTTACTATGCCGCTGAGAAATAGATGTCTTATAAAATGTCATTCTTTACAGCAGATATACTGAAAAGACTTGCTGAAAATAGCATCTATGATCTGAATCCACAATCCATACCAGGTAGGGATGAAATGGATGGATTTGAAGCAACCTATTTTGGTGCTGATTTTGTTCCCCAAAAAATTTTGGGAGACGAGATCTTCTACTGAGTCCATCAAGTGCTTCATACAGGGGGGAGGGGAGGGGATTGCAACTATACCTAACAACATGACCGAAAATTTTCCCTCATATCTATGGAAAATATACATAATTATTACTGGCCTTGTTATGTAGATAGCGCACGAAAAAGAAAGTCAGTAAGAAATAATAAAGATTGCATTTTTTTGATCGAGCAACAGCTCACATCTCTATGAAACATCATCTCACAGTGCTAAATCTTCTCTCCCGGTTGAAATATAATATTTCAAGATAAAAATAAATATTAATATGAATACACAGTTCCACTTTCAATTAGAAATCAAAATACAAGCAATGCACGAACAAATACTAGAATACGAACAATATAGTTAACTTTGTTTGTATTTTTCATTGGCAAAACACGAAATGCATTTTGTTGTATAATATCAATGAGTGGCGCCGAGGCGCGTGGGCAGTTTCTCCCCTCACCCCGAGGGATAAATTAAATTTTAATTCATTCCCTAAGGCTAAAAATTATAAAAAACAAACGAATCTACCGAAGCCAGCTAATTTTGTAGCTAAATTTTTAAATTTGCTATCTAACTTCTACACTCCCAGATACTTTTAGTTAACTATACATTTTTTGCCACCCCCCACCCACTCTTATCCCAATCGCAGCTAATGATGGTAATAACAAGGAAGCATAAAGTAATTGTAAGCTTTTTTCTTTAGTTAAAAATATAACAGAACAATAATTCCCAGATTAGAAAACATTTTCTTTTTATTCATAGTCGATTTCTTGAACTTTTTTGGCTGATAATTAATATTTTTATACTATAGGGCTCTGCCCCTGCTCGCTAAGGCTCGCCAACCCCCAGGAGGATTGCGTAGCAATCTTCTGAGGTTTGCTACGCAGACCTTGCTCGCTTCGCTCGCTATAATGTGGACGCTTTGCGTCCTAGCAGCGTTATTCTAAAAAAAAATGATGGTTGAGCTTGTTCTGATGCTTTTACTTAAAGATAGCGTTATTTGCAGGTAAGTTGCAAACGGATAAAGCGGTTTTTACAGGTATGAACCAAAGGATTTAAATTTTATTCTCAGGTACTGTGCGTTCGAATAAAACAGGTGATACTAAAATGATGAGATAATTTTGGGAGACAGAAGACGGTAATAATAGCGAGTGAAAACACTCGGAGAAAAAGTTTGTCACCCAGGGACCGAACCCCGGAACTCTGAGTTGGAAGCGTAATGCCTTGACAACTGCATTATCGAAACGCACGGCTTGAAGATGAAACGGGGTCTTTATTATTTCAACTGTCATTTATATCGTAGTTTGGAATTTTAAAGATTGCTGATTTTTAGATTGAGGGGAAGGTTTGATAAAATTTATTCGCAAGTTTTTGATTCAAAAATTATTTTTTTATTGAAAAACCCAAGTCGCTGACTTAAACTATTTTGACTTTGACCTGGACGTTCTCTGGCTCTCATAGTCATCTCCTTCATTTCTCTAAAGTTTCATTATATTGTAGGAAATATTGTGATCTCTACGTCTTAAACTCATTTTTGAGAGGAAAAGTTGTTTTACACCACAACGAATATAGTAACAGGCTATTCCTATGAAGTTATGCCTAACATGGCGGAGGCTACCGGTTTTGTTCTTTTTTCCGCCATGTACTCTTCCGCCTTATTGTTTTAGATAGATAGATACTCACAATAGGTTTTAAACCCCCTAAAAACGTTTGTTCTATTAATAAAAAGTACAAAATATTTTATTTGGGCTTTTATACTGCAAATCAGGAATTAGAGAAAAAGGTTGAACTAGAGCAAAATTTTTCAAATTTATGAAACTTTATCTAGCTTGCGGCACCTCAAGACATGTTCCGACTGCCATCAAATTTTATTTTGATCTGTTTTGCTTCAAAATGCAAATTTTCCGCAATATTATAAGTTAAAAACAGAAAAAAAAATTTGTTCCACCCTAGTGTGCATGCAACACTAACATATTTTTATTGCGATTACTGATTTATCTTACAAATAATCGCTGATATAAAATTAAATTTTACAAATGTATAAAATATATAATTTCATATACTGATATAAAATTTTATATTTAAATTTTTTAATCTTTAGAACTTCAAACTGAAAATTTTAGTTGAAAACGTTCTCAGCACTGTCATTTACGGCACGTTTAAATAATTTTCGCTTGCTTTACTCTTTTTACTATAGCATCTTCAATGTCTCTTCTGTGTTTTTGAGACGATGCTTCTTAACGTAGGCTTCGGGATGTGGAGTTAGCGTAGAAAAACCGACCGTCACGAACGGAGGTACGTCATACCAGCGCAGGCGCAGTCGACATTCCTAATTCGATTTCGTTATTAAGTTCAAAAGTGAAGTTCGTGCTGGAGGCGTTGCAATTTACCATAACAAAAGTGATACTACTAATATTTTAACCCCAAATCTACGTATATCGTTAGCACATACGGAGGATTTAAATGTTCGAGTTTTACGTATTTCGATGCTTTTTAATAGGGATTTCGGGTAGGCGGATTCGAATTCGCCACCTTTCGTCTCGCAGAAAGACCACTGTTGAGTTTTACTTATTGGAGACATGTATGTAAACTGGAGAACGGTACTGCTGGTAATGTTAGTTTTGCGTATAAAAAATCAGAGCCATCTGTAAAATTTCTTTTCGATTAATTTTATTTAACTATGAAGAGTAATCCGAAGTGGCGGCGACAGAATTTCACACAACCATTCATGCAGTTTTTTCCAGATGTATTAATAAAATAGAATCGCAGATATTTGTATCATATTTCAGTTATTACAAACTAATTGTTCCCGTGATAGAATGTGATGATTAGAATGGATTTTTTTGTTTCAACATGCAGATTAATAAAATCGTAAATAATTGCTTTTTCAATAACTGCTCGTATGCCTTATTTATTATCTGTATTAGTCATAAATTATAAATAAAGAATGAGTTTATATATATTTGTACATATTATCATTGTTATAAATAAATAATTATAGAATTTTTACATGTTTTGTTTCATTTCGGGGAGGGAAGTGAAAGAAAGAGAGAAGCAGAGAGAAAGAGTGTGATTCTACCATTATACTTTTAATTATATAGAAAAGCGTAAGAAGCTTTGCTTCTGTCCTGCGTCCTCTCACCGACACACCCGCTTTTTTTCTTCTCAAAAAAATCCCATATTTTTAGAAGCATCAACTTCCTTTAGTTCTTGATCGATTTCCGAAACTATTTGTAGATTACCGTTAAATGCTAATGTTTTATGCCGCATCGTCCAAGGTACATCAAGGAACAAGTGGTTAGTCCGAAGTGCTAAATTCGAATGAACAGGTTAACGCACACCAGGAGTCAGAATATATCAATAGTCAAATATCTGTGCACATTCCTATTGATAACACCCCCTCAGCATATCCTTCTGCAGCTATAGATTCCGGTTTCTTCCACCCTCCCCGATTCCTTGTTATCTAACATTCTTGACCATTTGTACTGTACTAGCTCTCTAAAGAGGTGAAATTGTAGTTATAGACAGGTGCGTCTAAAAAGTGATTATCGTTATAGACAGGATCAATATACATTGAGTTAATGGGAATTCCGCCGGGACCAAAGTAAATATCATTATAAGCAGATACAAAGGCGTCAATGTGTGTAAATGTAATCTTGTGTGGAAGTTTGGAGTCGAAGGTGCCGGCTCCGATTTTACCCCATCATCTGACCTTGGTCCAAAATTCATCTTATGATTCGAGATACGTACTCAAATAATTGTCAGACTGGGACTATTCCCGTAAAGCTCTCTTTCCTGCCATAAGATTAGCCTGTCAGGGAAACAACTTTACAGCTTCGTAACAATAATCTCGTAGTAATTTGATCACTGATGGGATATATTGCCCCACTGTTAAATACGATTTTGACAATATATCCCACATTTTCTTACATCTGATATTAAAAAGGCTAAATTATCACTTAATAAGAACAATAGGAACTATTTTGCGCTAAGTATGGCATAAATATAGTTATATGTCATTGATTGTTCAGCTACGATCTGGTAGGCGACATATTAGAGAAGAAACTGCAACATCTCGTCGCTTAACAAGCAATACCATTTATCTCAATTTTTTGAAATTTCAAAGAGGAGAAAAATAATTTCGAGGAAAGAACAAGAGGAAAACAATTTTTCGCAACCAATAACGAATATTTCTGAATTTTTTTCACATATGGTAGGAATATACGGTCTCATGTTTATACCAGGTGTTAAATAAATTCAGAAATATCCTTTATTGGTTGCGAAAAATTGAGTACTTTCTTCCTCTTTGAAATTTCAAAAAATTGAGATAGGTGGTGTTGCTTGAGCGACGATCTATTGAAGAAACCTTACAAACGAATTCAAGAAACTCATTAAGGCAGGCATTAGGATATCGGACGCAATTGTAATCATTTGAGCAGGGGTAGATTCTAGTTACGCCGACCAAAGAATGCAATTTAATTTATCTTTTAATGAACTCATGAGTCAACAATGATTCTAGAAAATAGGTAACATTTAACCTAAATTCCAAAAAGAAAATATCTGCATATAAGAAAACTAGATACAATAAGCTTTCTAACTCTTTTAATGAGTCCTTTTTATCAGAGATGCTTAAAAGTTATAAGGACATGCTTATATGTATTAAGGTTTCATCTCCGACGTATAGGGTTCGAAATATGATTCCACTGAAGATCAAATGTGTGTGTTAGCCTACTGCACGTTGAGTCTGCCATCGAGGGTCAAGCGTTCTTACGTTTGTAAGGCTTGGAGTTTAACCCTTTACGACGCACTACCTTTTAAATTTTAAATTCATACAAGAAAAATGGCCGACTATTTAGGCCTAAAGGAGTACGCAGGTAAAATTTTGTAAAGATTGCACTTACCATTTTGATTTTGTGGGTGTTCCATGAGAGGAACACTGCGCCAGTAGAACTCTGAAAAATGCGACTAAGCGAGCATTGCAGTGAAGCAATAAAATGTCTTGGAACACCACTGTTGGTGTTTTTTGGGGCAATTCCCACAATTGTTCGTTTGGCCCATTTATAGATGTAAAATCCGGCACTGCCTTTTGCAGCCTTTGTTTAGAATGCCAGGTAGGAACTTGGGGCTGAGTAGAGGGGCCTAAACAACGCATCACAGCTGAAGATAATGTATCGGCTTGTGTGGGACTACCATCTATTCTTAAAAATGAACATTAAAAGTGAATGGTAAACCTATTTTTTTCCATTTATAGTTAAATTTAACGGTTTGAGAGGTGAAACAAGTGGGTGTTCCATGCAATGGAACACTGAGCCACAAAGGATTAAAGAGTGTGGTACTGGCTCAGGAATCGCCCTTGTCATGTGACAACGGCTCAGTATGAGAGATCTGCTCTATGATATCCGTCATCTAGCTTCAAAAGGGGTATTAACGAAACCAAACGGAACTACAAAGTTGCAACTATTTAAAATTCCACTCGAGCCTTAGACGCCCAAAATATTTATTATATAGAAACATAACAAGTCTTTAGGGAAAGAATAGCACTCTGAATTGTTATCAATATCATATTATCATCATTAACACAAAAAAACAACACTTTGCTTCTGAAAATTAGATGCTAATCTCAATCTGTCTATGCATGAAAAAAGCATACTTAGAAATTCAGTAAGTTTCATGAACCTGAATCAAAACAGAATTTTTCATTTATTTCAGAGATACCTTAATAAAAAATGTTTCTATCGCTTAGATTTCTAATTGGAAAACAAAACTTTAATAAATAATACTAACAACTGATTGTTGTATCTTTTTGTTGCAAAGTAGAGTCTCAATGCTGGTAAAAAGATCTTTCTTAAGAGCTTTGTGTGTATGAAAACTATAGATAAGTGCCATAATAGGATTAAACGATCCCGCTTAAAGGATGAAAAAGAAGTGTGTCTGGCGGCTTAAAGCATGATAAATTTCAGCCTGGTTTTGTAGCAAATTCCGGAATAAATAAAAGCATTTTTATTCCTTTAATTTAGTTTTGGAATACTTAGGAAATAGCTATTTCTATGAGAAGTTAATTTAAGTTCTATGATAATTTAAGACATGCTTATCTTCTGTTTCAGTTCCAAATTTGGCCAAAATATCTGTTTAATTATATTAAAAATATTCATAAAATATTGTTGTACATACATGAAAAAATGATACTGATTTTCAAAGCAATGATATCTTTCTAAGAAAACCATTAATAATCCTTGCATGCATGCTTAGCTCTTCCTAGATGATGAAAATACTTATTTAAAATTCTTACCCTTTTCAGAGCATAAATTTCATGACTGTCAATACATATAACAAGATGGTATAAAAATCAGTTAACTAATTGCAAGACATTACTATATGTCTCCGTTCTAACTGGGATGAAATGTTGCACGAAAGAAGTTTCAATTTCCCTTTTCTTGTGTGAAATGTGCATTATTCGAACTTAATAGCATAAACTTATTTGTCACTCTTGAAAAAAGTAAGTTAACACGTTCGTGGACTTGAATGCTAAAGCATTCAATTTCATTGCGATGCAAAATACCATGAATGCTATAACATCCAAATTTATTCGATATATCATTAATTTTCTAAAATTGTTATGTACTTTAAAGCAACAAATTGGTTCACTGGATATCAGTGGCGGACTGGCTAGGTTGCCAGCTTGCCCGATGGCAAGTGGGCCCCTCAAACAGAAGACAATTTGGGCCCCCCAGAAAGTGTGGCAGAGAAGCAAAGAAGAACTCCTTCTCTAAAACACATAAACAAAATAGCCCTCTCCCCCAAGGTCCATGTTTTGGAGTTCGACACCCGTTTTTAGGAATTTACTGCCTTCGTAATTCGACCAGTCAGACAGCGGGTGGTCGCCCATAGGAACGGCGTTCTGTTCACTTCCTTTGAACTTCCGATCATTTACAGATGTTTCACCAGCAAACCTTCGGGGGCATTGAAACAGGGTATCTCTTCTGTGAAAACTCGAGTCTCAAAACTCATTAAGATATTTTGCTGGTTTCGGAAGCCCCCGGAGAGACGGAAGGAATTGCCTCCCTTTGTGCAGATAGACCGCGGTTCTTGTGAGAGATGGCTATAAGGTGGTTTTTCTTTCTTTTTTTGTAGTTTCATTTTACTGTCATATTAGCCAGATCTTGGCTTTACGCGAATCTACGACTACACATATCAGAAATGCTCAGAAATATATCAGTGTGGTTAAGGGAGGGACCTTAGATGATTTTCTTGCAGCGTCATTAAATGAAAAGAAAGAAGTACGGAAGCAGAGAAATATAGTAATGAGAATTATAGACATCATAAAGATGTTAAGCAAGCAAGCACTTCCTTTTCGAGGGCACAGAAAGGAATCAGCTTATACTCTGGACAATGATACTCTGAATCATGGTAGTTTTGTGGCTACAGTGCAGTTAATGGCAAAATATGATCCAATTATGGCAGCTCACGTTTCTTCAGTGCAGTACAAGTCAGAGCAAAGACTAAAACGATTAGAAAAACAAGGAAAGACTGAAAGTAAAGGCCGGGGTGGACTTGTCACATACTTAAGTAAAATGGCACACACACAATTAATACATTAATTCAAATTATGAAGAACATGATACAAGAAATAATCAGTTATGAAGTTTGCAAAGCAAAATATTATTCCATTCAGGTGGATTCCACCCAAGATAATACATCCATCGATCAATTTAGTATCCTCATCCGATATGTATTTAAAGGCATTATCTGTGAACGTCTGCTTTCAGTTGTGCCAAGTAATGATAGCACAGGACAGGGACTTTTTAATTTATTGTCTCAAACCTTAGAGCATCATAAAATTGACCCCAGAAAATGCTCATCTGATAGCACAGATGGTGCTGCAAGCTACCATGGGCAATATAAGGGCTTGCAAAGTAAACTTGCTGATGTGGCAGATCACCATGTTCATATATGGTGCTATGCTCATGTATTGAATTTGGTTTTAACTGACACAACAAAATGTTGTGTTTCTGCAGTTTCTTTTTTCAGTTTGCTTCAGAATTTGGCAACTTTCCTAAGAACGTCATACAAAAGGATGGCTGTATGTATAGAAGTTGTTGGGAAAGAAATGGGACAGGAAGAAATGAAACGATTGAAGCTAATTGGTGAGACCAGGTGGTCCGGAAAATTCAATGCCGCAGCAGTAATTTTTGGACGTTTTGAAAAACCTTCTGTCAGTACTTTTATAAATCTGCTGACATGTTTATCAATTATTCAAAATTTAGAAAAATTTGACGCAAAAACAAAGCATGAAGCAAATGCTTTACTTCACAACCTTTTAAAATTCGAAACAATTCTGACAGCATTTAGCTATTTGTATATATTTGAAACTACAGCCCCATTGTCAAGTTATCTTCAGACAAGCGCTTGGATATGTTCACTTCATGGAGTTTGATAGCTACAACAAAGTTAAAGGAACGGGCAAGAACATTTCATAATGTTCACAGCAAGGCCTTAGAATTTGTAACGAAATGTAACGAGCAAATTTCTCGGGTGAATATGGTTGAAAATGAAACATTGGAAATCGATATTATAGAGACAGCGTTGCCAGTTAAGAGACAGAGAAAGAAGAAGAAAATGGCTGATGCGCTTGCTAATGATGAAGGTAATTCCTCAGATCCTCTAGTTGATTTTCGAGTGAATGTGTTCAACCTAATAATGGATCGCATTGTCCAATCATTAGAAGATCGATTTGTACAACACAAACAATTGTACAAAGACTTACTTATCCTGCTTAGACCCAGTAAATTTTAAGACTATCGTAGAGAAGGCTCTCGAAGATGAGGCATTGGAAGGAATTATGAAGTTATTTCCACAGAGCAGCAAATATCAAATTAAATTGGAATTGTTTTCTTTTTCTTCAAACTTTGATGTATTGCAGTTACTGCTTAATAATGGTGAGAATTTAATGGATTCCAGTTGCAATAACTGTAAAACCTGCAGCACTTGTCCGTCGTGTGTATTAAAAATTTTAGCATCAAACATACTTCATGATAAAGCATATGATAACCTTTATGAACTTTATAAAGTCGTCTGTACTTTATCAGTTACCCAAGCACACTGTGAGAGAACATTTTCAAAGCTCAAGATCATAAAGGACCGATTAAGAAATTCAATGTCAGAGGAAAACTTGGAATCATATGTGTCGCTGTCTATTGAAAAGGAATTATTAGATAATTTGGATGGAGAAAAAATTATTGACAGATTTGCGGAGACATCTAGTGAACTGAAACGCTTGTTGACTTGCTCTTAATCTAGTGGAATTCTGTACTTTTGAGTTGTCAGTTTTTAACAATAACAGGTGTTCTTTAAAAAGATTAAAATTGGTAGATAGTTTGCATTTTATTTTAAGTTTGCTTAAAAACATTTTGTGGATGTGTAGCACGCTGTAATTTTGGAACCATATAGTTATTTCAAGAATTTTTTAACATTCAATCATAAATTTGAATTTATATTTGTTACTTCCAGTGATTATGTATAATACTTAAATTAATTAATAATATCTTTAACATATCTTTAGATTAGGAATAGAGTATTGATTTTAAATTATATTTATATATAATAAAATATATACATAAAATGATTCCGTTGTTGTAGTCGTCAAATAAGGAACAAGCCGAGTTATTAACTGTTTTCATTTATTATGGGAGAGTGGCGGAATATGCGCACATCTCGTATGAAAGTTTCAAGTCAAAAGAGAACGGAAAATCCCTTCATTCTCTCAGATAAGGGATTAACATATAGACACTTGATCAAAGTGAAGGAAATATTAGCTATTTTTAGCAAATTACGTAAGTGTTTTAGGAAAAAGTATGGCGCCAACAAGTTGCTGATTTCGCGATTTAAGCTCGCGCGTGGAAGCGATTAAAATATTCTTTTAGTAATAAATATGCCAAAACACGCGAGATTTAACATACCCCTAGCGCGGGAAATAAAATGAAACTGGAGTATAAGAAAAGTGACTTTAGAATACATTAATATTGTACTAAGAATTTAAAATATATAATATTAGAATTTAAAGTAAAATTAAGTGAGATTAGTACATATATATATATTTAATAATTTATAATAATAATTATATATATATATATATCATAACATTAATATATATAATATATATATATTAATGTTATGATTGTAAATATGTGTGGGCCCTCACTGACTCCTGGCAACCACTAATTTCAGACCCAGTCCGCCACTGCTGGATATTTTCAGTTTGCTTTGTCTTTTGTTTCTATTATCTTCGAACGTGTTAAGGTGATAGCGCGCGTCATTTAGAAATACATAAAGCTATGAGATTTTCTTTGTATTCCTTTAAAAACATGCCCAATCTTAAGATGACATATTAAAAGTGTCTATTCTGCGTTCTTAAGTTCTATTCAGTAAAATTTGTTTCCCTTCCCATTCCCAAACACAGTACTAACTGCACCATAACACAATCTCTTCCTTTGTTGACGCCACCATGCATTCTTCGGCCAAAACATCGCAAATATGTGCTCTCAAGAAGCGAATCAAAACTGTCGAACATAAAATTCTGATTTTCAAACTTTGATTCCTGCTGTAATATTTCAATCGATTACCGTGCTGTCTCGCGGCCACGTTGTCAATCCCTCACCCCACCCCCACGTCTACCTAATTACTGCTACAATAATTGTGTTTACAAAAGTTAACCGAACTCGAATCCATCGCAGCGCGGCGTAAAAGAAGAAACCGACAGGCAGGAGAGAATGCATGGCCACACGCATGGGCAGATGGCAGAACGCGTGTCCTCCGTTCAGGTGGGTGCAAACTTAGTAGAAAACCTTTGAAAGGTTACCTTTAGGGCTCTGATTCGTCCTGGAGGGCGGGATGTCCGCATCTAAAATACGACTTGAGGCCAGCGAGGATCTTTTGGAGCGACGATCAGGCGAGGAGGTGCTACGGCGATCCTCCATTTTGCATTACCCTTCCACCCCCCGGCCAGTCCTCGGTAAACCCCCCTGGCCCTCCTCCCCCCATTCCAATCGATCCGGAAGGAATGCCCAGCGAGCATGCGTGGAAAGGAACATCTGTCCTTTTTTCCCGGAAGAAAGAGGGGAAGAGCGGAAGCTGGCACTTCATGTAAATATGGGAATAAAAATTAACTGCGATTGTGGGGATTTTTTCAGACAAAAGGAGGTGGCCGGTGAGTTCGTGAATCTGAATACTCTTATCGGAAAATGAGCTTCATTTGAAAGTTCGCATTGTGGGTGTATAAAATACGTTCTTTGTGTTATTCGGCTGTTCATTCGCGCCTTTCCGGGAGTGAAAATAGAAAAATTAAACCTTTTTGACGTTTGATTAGCATTATTAACATACAGGGTATGCGTAAATAAAGTTATCTTATTCAGAAGGTCTTAAAACCGGTTCTAAGGCTCCAAACGACACAAAATTACACTAGTTTGTAGTGCAACTGTCCCCCATGTGAAAACCGAAAAAAGAAACAGAAAAAAAAAAATAGAAAAGAAAAAAAATATTTAAAACTTTCGTCAAAAGTGGCGCTGTGCCATTGTCTAAGGTCACTCTTGCAGTTATTTTTATTACTAAAGCAAAATTGAGCATCAGGGTCATAGGGTGTGATTGTAGATATTGTTTGCGTGTTCTGTTACAAGAAGAGCCACTTTTATGCAAATGTATAACCAGTTTCAGATGTAGGTGTCTGATCTTTAGATATTCGTTTAGCATCGGGATATGAAATCTGCTGTTTCTTGACTATGATGACGACTTTTGCAAAACTTCTCAGGAATAGCAAGAATAGAAAAAAGAAGTATGATTGCTACTGTGGGCTGTCGTGACCTTTTCCGACATAATGGGCGCAGGTGAGTATCCCACAGCATGCAGCTTTCACATGACCAAAATGTTGGCACTTGCAGCAACAAGGGGAATTTGGAATGTAAGGTTTTATTGACAGATTTATGAACCCTGCTTTAACATCTTGATTACCAATGAAAAATATACATCTTTTTTTTTGCAATATTTCACAAAGTTATATCCCTTTATATGACACCAGTGATGTCTGAGGCTCCATCAATACCCACTATTGCCTTCCCACGGTTGCCAAAGTAAATGGAATGTGGTAATGTTTGAAAATGGAGTTGCATTGTAACAATTTGAAGACCTTGGTCTTTATGACAAGCAGTTGTCCATCCCGCGGAATAGTAATATGCTGTACATACATCATTCGTATTTCTCAGATATTTCTTATATTAAAGAATGCAACAACTCTCAGCAAGATATGACATTCTTGGTGTAGATGAGTGATGCATGCGCACTGATAGTAATAAGTATGGTAGCAAGAGATTTCCTTTATTTATTTGCTATTTATTCCCAGAATTTACCTCGACGAGTAAGTCACTAGTACGAAGTTTGCGAATTAATGATATCTTTCTTAGATTTCATGCTCTTTGAACAGAAAGGGAAATATTGTGTCAACCGTATGTGTTGCAAGAATATGTTCCGTTTTTAGAAAAACAAGCATCTATCAGTACATCAGGTAGTTTAGTTTAACTTAAATTATTGCCCACTCAATGGACAGGTTTCTTCCGACAGTGTTAGAGATTTAGGCTACGACTGTACCACCCACCGCGGAATCTTATATAAGGCAGTTGTCGATTTTGATCATCTCAAAACCTCGGTACTCACATCACGTGTTATCCAGGTCCTATACGGTAAGTTTCCCTTCCGCGAACGTCAACCACCTTTCACGTTGAGTCCCAAAATTGATCACGCACCAGTCATCAAGACGGTCGCCATGCATAGCCAAAAAGTGAGGATTTTGCTGTTCAGGAGGCGCATGAATTAAACATAATTCAACAGCTTCTCGTGAACATATTCCTTTCGTTATTCAGGGAAATAAGAAAAAAACACAAAAGCAGGAAATGGAGAGGACGTAAGGCTGAAAAGAGACCAGATCAATAAGGTACCTCGAGGTCTTGAAACCATCACACCTAAAGAAGATGCACCTCTGAGGACTCATCTCGTATCCCCTTTCCTCGGATGAGTTCCCTAGTATGTTGAATTCACCCAGAAGTTCTGCTTCAAACTGTGCATGTTGGACAATAACTGCATATGATTATGTTACAAGCGAGAAAAATGCAGTGAGGGTGCTAAATATCCTCAATATTTACTTCTAATGCAGGAATGCTTCTAAACAGCAATGACTCCCGACCATCTAGCCTTTTTTCAATAAGAAATCATATTTTTATGGTAAACTGTAGATTATGGAGACCTGCCCAGGAAAATAAGCTCATTATTCGTGATCTAAAAGAAATACTTTTAAGGAACAACGGCTAAGAGCAATACATAAATTTTACTGAAAAATCGCAGGTTTATTGTCGCTTGCAAAGTTAAATACGCATTGTGTTAAATAATTAACTCCTGATTTCGAAGTCGAATATCGATCTCCAGACCAGTACGACTAAATGCTGCCTTTGGTCATTGCTAATGAATAGTGACCACTCTCATAAACCACATTAACTTTAAACACCGCCACTATATTCCCGAATCTCACAACATGCATTCATTCCACAACACGATTCAGTCGTCTGATTTACATAGAAATCCAATTTAGGCATTGGTTGCAGATAATTAACGTAGGTAATTACAACAGTGATCAGAGGTTGGAATCTTCAATCAGTGAGCATATTTTTTTCAGATTATTCCTTTAATTTTGACGACCTCATATCAAATGACTTAGGGCTAAGAGCTTTCGATTGGATTATAACACTTTTGAATGTCACCAACCGTTAATGTTCGTCTCTAAAGGTTGCACTATAGATATATGTATTCGCGCTAGGGTCATAAGAATAAATTATGATTTGTTAGGTACCGTGATTCATAAATAGACTTAATCTAAAACTGCAAGTTTTCGCTATTTTTCGATATTTCCGTTTTATAAAAAACATTCCAATCTGACAATTGGTAAAGCAGGACATAAATGCGACAAAATTTATTTTTTAGATCCTAAGTTTGTTTTGCGCTTAAGTTCGAATATTTCAAATAAAAAATTAAAAGTTTGGTAGTGCAATACATTCAAGTAATGCCTTGCACCATGAAAACAAACTTGAAGTATTCAGATTTGTAAATACTTTTCGAATTCGTGCGACAAAATATCAGTGTTAGTACATCTAGAACTCAAATAAACCTTTTTTTTTCAAATAGGAAATTTTAGTCAGATAGCTGTGTATTTTTAACCAAATCATTTATCTGCAAACTAATGAAAACTAATAAAAACACACAGAGTTTCCCTGCTGTTTCTAATTAATCCTTTTCTTCCAATCCCTTATTTATCACTTAACTATTGTTAGCTTCTTGAGTATTTAGACATTCATAAGACTTCTTTTAAAGATTAAAAAAAACATTTGTTAAAACATTAAAAACAAATAATACATCCCGTAACTGCGTACAACGTAACTTCGTTCCGCTGAACTCGTCTCTTTTTAAATCAAATTCAAAGCAAAATGACATCTAGCTGTTGCCATTCATCTGATATCATACACTATTATAACAATAAATGAATTATAATCACGCTTTTGTCAGCTATGAAATAAAAAAATATGCTTACTCTATTTATATTTATCTCCAATCAAAGTTAACGAGAGAACCTATTTTGGTAATATATTTGGCGTTTCGATTCAAATAAGAGTCCGCAGAGCACTTGAAACGTTTATAGATACCAAATAACATTTGTATCGAATTGCAACGTGTATAAATAACTTAAATTATAAGTTTAAAAATGCGATAATTTGAAACATTCGTGACATACAGGGAAATCAAGTGAGTGGATAATTGAGAACTTCATTTATGGTTCTAAATGCCCTCTTGATATATCATAGGAGAACCTATTTACGGTTATCGTTTTATTGATGACCTGATTGTGTTTCATTTTAATGATTTTGAATCTTTATTTAATTGTTATCCAGAAGATCTTAAATTAAACAAAACCGATAATGAAATTAACAAATGCGATTTTTGGATTTGGTAATTGAAATTTTGAATTCAGGTGTCTCTATATGCTTTTGCAGGGCCGGCCCGAGGGGGGTGCGAACGGTGCAACAGCACAAGGCCCCGCGCCGGGTTTTGCAAAATTCATTAAATTTTTTTTATCGTTTTTAAAAAAATCTTTCATCCAACTTTTAAGTGCAAAAAGGCATAAAATATTAATAATTTTTCTAAAAAGAAATATATTGCAATTTTTTTCTGGTTGTGAAAATTTCCTTCAAAGGTCTGTTAAAAAAGTAATTGGTGGATCTAGTGGATAAGAATCCAACAATTCCCTTTGCTACCTGGAAGTCCACGTGTTTCCGATTCCTGCGCAGAGCAAAAGGTAAAAACTGATAACATTGTTCAGTCTTAAATCAGGTTCGATTGCTCCAGGCATCATAAGGTCACTCTCTTTTCGGTGCGGGGGCACCCCAAAGTGGATGTCCGTCATTTGAAGATAAAGTGCAGGTGATAATATTCAATACATTCCTTGTTCCCGAGACTATTACTTTCAGGGTATACAGGGGGGTAATTCTTGTGTGCGTATCCACGTCTGTTCCCCTAATGGCCAGCAGATAGTCTTTCCCAGGACAGCTTAAAGAAACATCTCTAGAGGAATGCTTTGTCTGCTTATCTAGTTCTAAATTGAACACATCTGTTTCCCTCGTATTCAGCAGGGATGCTAAGCACTTATCTCACAGGGGTTTCTCTCTTTTCTTGTCAAAAATGCGGTTTTTCAGCATTTATGAATTCATCGTAGGTACTTGTTAAAATGTAGTATGTTACATCTATTCCTCAAAGTTTAATCAATAGCAGTGAATCTGAATATTGGGTTGTGTGAAACACGACAGGTAACCCAAGGAGTTTTCTCAGAAGCTTAATTTTCCATTGATCAGTTCGTTCGCATTCGGAGTATCAGCCGCACAGAAAAATAAAATATTCTGCATTTGTTCTTGGAGACAAATTTCAAGTATGCTAATTTTTGTCTCTTTTTTTATAGCTATTTATTAAACAAACTTTCCTTTTATATTTCCAAAAAGAAAATCTTAATATTATAACAGGCTATCAATTTATAAAACAATGTAGTCCCCTTTGCTTTTGTATTTCAGCATTTTTGCTATTTGTTATTATTGTATACATTTCAGATAAAATATTTTTTATTAACAAACGAAAATTTGTGGTTTCCACTCTTTTACATTGGACATTTTTCATTATAAAATGCTACTTATTTGGAACCTTTTATTGTTTTGGGAACTACATATCAAAGTTATTTGGATAAGTTTCAAAATATAAGTATTTTGAAGATTGATTCAATTTAAATATCCTAAAACCGAAACTATCAGTAGGTTGTGTGTAATTGTAAATAAGTTTGTGATTAGTCGATTATCTTTTTTTCGTTTTACTTTTTTTTTGTATATGAAGAAATGATTGTTTGTTAATATATAGAAATAATGAGTTCAACTTTTAAGAATTCACTTGATAATCCAAAATACAAGAAAATCCCATTCATACAATATAATATTTTATTTCAATACTCAATGCATGTGCTGACATCGTAAATCGACAGAAAAATTGAAAGGGGGGGGGAGTTATTTTAAGTTTCTTCAGCTTTCATGTTTTGAAACTCTAATTGAAACTATTTTCGCATTTTATAATTTTAATTTTAGCATTGAAAGTTTTCTAACTGTACAATTTTTAATCTTTCTTCATAAAATCAGAAAGGCAGGACATGTTTCTACAACATGAGTTTGCAAAAAATAATGGGAGGGATTTTATCTTTTATTTAGAAAGGAATGCTTGAATTCAGGGCCAGAGCGAGGGGGTTTCGAAAGGTGCCAGCGCACAAGGCCCCCACGCCGCTGTCAGAGAGCGCAAAACGAAAATGAATTGCATTCATTTATTTAACGAAATCAAAATTTGGCGACAAGTTTTACCTTCCAGGTCGCAATATTGTAAATATTTACAACATTTATTTAAATTGTATCCAAATTTTACTTATGTTCTAAAATTATATTGACCTTACCAATAATGCTCGAGTCTGCAGAAAAAACTTCCTCAAGGTTAAAAATAATAAAAAATTACTTGAGATCTAGCATTAGAGGCGAACAATTAATTTGCTTAGTCATTTTATCTATCGAATCCGCATTAACCAAAAATCTAAATCATAAGGGTATTATCAACGTATTTGCTATAAAACTTATAACAAAATGAAACAAAAATTACATATTATAAACTTATTTTAGTAAGTTGAAAACCAAATTTTATATATGAAGCAATTATTTTTGTTGTTTGATTTATTAATATTTTAATGACACAAAAAATTTGTTAACTTTATAAAAATAATTTAATTATTTATTTTATTTTCCTGTATTTTTTTAGTCTTTACTTAACCAAATTGTGAAATGTAATAAATAGCAAAAAGCAATAAATTATTTTGTTAGGCGAAATTTTCTCAAGGCCCCGCAAGTCAACTTTGTACCGGGCCCCGATTTTGTTCTGGCCGGCTCTGTGATTTTATGATAAAAGAAAAGACTTTAATTTCAAGGCTATTACACTTTGTAACTTTCAAACTAATCTTAACATTAAAATATTAAAATCACTATTTATTCTCAAATTAATAGAATAACAAAATATTTGTAATAACCATTCAACTTTTGACACAGCTTTTGATAATTTAAATAATAATTTAAAAGAAAACGACTACCTAAGTAACTTCTTTAACTTTAATAACTTAATTAAAAAAGGATTGAAGACCTTTTAAATATCTGTTAATTTAATTCAAATTTCTCTCAATAGATGGAGCTAGGTTTGCTAGCTTCTAGACTCAAAATCCTTTGTTCCTCGCATGCTTCGATGGCGTTGTTTTTTTTACTGGTATATTTGGCAGGAGGTAATGTTATTTTTATCTTTTTTCCTATTGGATTTGTTAAAAGAGACTTTTTGAAGTTTTTCTTATTTAAAAAATGTTGTTTTTTCCTGCATTATTTCAATTATTGGATAAATTCAGGCCATAGAGGGAATATTATTTGACTATTAAGTCGTTCCCTTGACAGAGAATTTATCCATTTTAGAACTCCGATGGCGAGTGGCACTTTGAAAAAGTTCGCCAGTCGAGTTCTCTTTCATTTGTTTTCTTCCATTTTATTTGTTTAATCGTAACGTGTTATTATTTTTATTGCAGTATGATATTGGTTGTTTGATTGTATCTTAATTGGTTAGTTTATTATGAGAATATTGTTAATACAATTACTGGATGTTGCTGCGTTGCGCGCAAAAGGTATATTGTTATTATACTACTGTTTACTTCTTCTGGTTCTTCTGCAATTTCTTTTTTCTGTATATTAATATAAACACACACACAAGTCTGACACATATTTCTTATTTAAAATGAAGTTTCAGACTTCTCTAAAGAGAAAATAGTATTTTATTTAATAATTTTTTACATTTTTTGTAAAAAGGATACAATTTGTGACTGTTTTAAGTTTTTACCCTTCTCGGGGAAAAAAAACATTTTTTCAAGTTCGTTTTTCAGTTTAAAAAGCAAATCTCTAGCCGATGCGTTTGTTAAATGGGATGGGCGAACCCGCCCGGTGGCCGTTCAGAGGGGTTGGGTGGCCGTTGCTAGGGGTTATTTTAACATTAGGTCTATGGGCCGAAAAATCCGTACCACGAAAAATTGGCCGTTAAGAGGAGTGACCGCTATGTAGGGGTGGCCGTTCGAAGAGGTTTCACTGTATGTCTATTCTGTTATCTGTCACAGCCCTGGGCAGTGACCGTTAATCTAAGGAAATGCAAAAGGAAATCAATGAAAAATACAGAATGGGGAGGAAATCAACTATTTACCACCGAAACAATTTTCAGTGGGTCTTGGTGTACAGTAGAACCTCGATTACCTGTGCTGATTGGGACCTCAGATAATCGAAAACTTGGTCAATAGAGACTAACTTATAAATCGTGATTTCTTTTCTTTCGACGAGGTTTTCCAAAATTGTTTATTTGAAATTATAAAAAATGACTCTGCAAGTATTTCCACGTATTCACATTTTAACCAGTGGCGGCTCGTCCATTAGGCTGCAGAGCTGCAGTCCCTTCTGAAATTATTTTAAAAGCTTATATATTCGTTTTTATTCTAATTGGCTTACTTTTCCACTTTCAGAGTTCAATGAGAATCGAAAATGGGAAAAAAGTAACAAAAAACTTAAAAGGAAGACGAAAAATATATCAAGAATTACGATAGAGACAGACCAGAGATGTAGATAGTTTTGCCCCTCCTAGGATCGAAATTTCGCGCATTGGGCAACTCTTAACTCTCAGTCGGAAGAAAAAGAGCAACCCTTTCTCCCATTGAAATTAGACCCCGAGAACTGCCCCTAGAGCAGCTCTCGCTTGGCACGACTTCCAAATTTGACATTTTTTTCGCTTTCTCTCAGTAGTCCAGTCGTCCTTCAGACCTGGTGTCCGGTATACCGGACATCAACTTTGAACAGCTCCTATTAATTCAATAATTGACGAAACTACATGCTGTTTTTTATTTGATTCTCGATTTTCTTAGAAATAGAATCGTTGCAAGAATTTTTCGTTTCGGGCATGGAATCATTTCATTTATTTAGTTTTTTCCAAAAACACTCGAGAAAATCATCGTTCTTCCCAAAATGGAGCTCGGCGGTGAATGTTGTCTTTCAAGTAATTTCTTGTTTTCAATCCTCTTTTTACCATTTAAATGGCATCTACATTATTTTATTACTAGAAAATCACCCGTCATGGTATGACGGGTGCAAATTTCCTCTTCATTCGAGAGATTTCCCATCAAATCTGACGTGTTTAAATATATATATATATAACAAATACGAAACAAACATAGCAGAAATGCAAAATCAACATATACAAAATAAACATTCAGAAAAACAAAATGTCAAGAAAAAAATCTGCGGTAAGAAAAGAGAAATGTTTAACATAGATTGAAAACAAATAAAATAAACGTATGTATTATGACAGGAAACATTTTTCATTTTTTTAATTACATATTATTTACATATTTCTTTATTCAAAAAACCTCTTAGGAAAAAACATTCAGTGTGAAGTATTTTTCGTTGTTTTACAATTTTCCTTGTACTTCAGATGTCTTTGTGTAAATTTTAACATTGTCAAAAAATATTATCAAATTATATCATCACGATTGCACTAAATAATTAGATGCATCGTGGCTTCCAAACTATATCGCGCGCATGATATACCACTGACGTAATTTACTACTTTCTATTAAAAAACGGAAATTAATGTGAAATATATGATTAATATAATTTAAAATTTCTCGGGAGCTATTGATCATAGCGAGATAAATTTTATATCAATCGATAGCAAATTTTATTTCACTATTTTAGAGCTATTAAATTTGAAATTAGAACGACAATTACTCTTTTAAATTTAAAATTACTGAAATTTAGGTTCTCTAACAATGAAATAATGCTGTTTGACATCTCGTAGTGCTATGGTGCGAGTTTTATTGTTGGTGACGTCAGAGCGTTACCAGAGGATCCGGGCTATTATATTAGTAATTCCGATAGTTATTTAAATATCTGCAAGTAAAAAAGTCCCACCACGTACCATTCTTGAGTTAGGATAACAGAAAATGGCATCATACACAAATTTTTTATGATTTTCACATTCTCAAATATGACAACACTGGAAACTCTTCCTGCCGGGAACTATGCCTTTTGGCAACCCTGTTTAGGAACCCTGCACCCCTACCTTATCCGCTATTCCAGTAAAAAGACATTGTTTGGCTAGTGTGATTGCGTGTTTATAGTTATAATTTATGTTGAAATGGCAAGTTTTCAACGTATATCTTGTAAAACTCTGCCCGATAAGTTTTGTTATGGTTTGTGGGCTATTTATTTCAAAATCCCAAGGTAGACATTTAACCCAAGAAAGCTTATTTTCTGTATTTTGGATGCTAAGTTCGAGATCAAGATAAAACTTGGGCTCCTCATGTGTGTTGCGTATGTTGCAATGTAATTTTTGTTCAGTGGATGAACGGCAAAAGGAGCTCTATGCCATGTGCTGTCCCCATAGTATGGTGGGAACCTTAAAATAATTTTGATGATTGCTGCATCTGTCTCGCAAACACAGAAGAATATTCAAAAACACAATAACAGAAAACTGAATATCCGAATATCCCATCTGCATTCCGACCTGTTTCTCTTGAGAAGGCTCACCGATAACAACTCGCCTTTGAATTTGAAAGATACGAACATTTCAGAGATGAGTGACATTGAAGGCACATCCTGAAAAGACTTGTAACCCTACTTTTAGACCACAGACTTCCAGTGAATCCTATTTTATTCGTCAAAACGAACTTCATGATTTGGTGCGTGGACTGGGCCTATCAAGGCAACAGGTAGGACTTCTTGCTTCCAGATTGCAAGAGTGGAATCTGTTGGCATTGGGAACACAAGTATTACATATTCCCGAGAAAAAATGTGGTAACAGAAAAATGAGCTTTACAGAATGGAAGGTTCTTTATGTGTTTGTTTTGACACAGATAGATTAATGAAGGAACTAAAAATCGAGCATGAACCTTCAGAACGGCCTTTTATTAATTCATCTAAATACAGCTTAAAAACTGTAACAATGGAAATAAAGACAATGGAAATAAAGAAAACCATCTGTACCACTTGATAATTCAGCTTCAATGAAGGAAACGTATGCTAAGATGGAGACTATTCTAAATTCAATTATGTATAAATAGTTCAATTGGTAGATTTGTGGGGATTTAAATATGAGTATAGATATATGAATGTGTCTTCGGGGTGGGATAAAAAAAGTTTTTTTTATTTGTGGGATAGCAGCATTTTGTAAAAAAAAAAGAAAAGAATGACCAAGCAAAACGTCTCACCAGCCTGGAACTAGTAATGTAAAGCACACCCTTTTTGTTGAACAGGAAAAGATTCTTCTCCCTCCACTTCACATTCAATTAGGACTGATTAAAAATTTTGTGAAGGCCGTTTACAAAGAAGGCGGATGATTGAAACCTTTAAGAGGACTTTTCCCCTAATTGAGTGGAGCCAAACTTAAAGAGATATTTTTGTTTGACCTCAAATTAGAAAGTTGATTTGCGACCCCGTTCCTGAAAGAAAGCTTAATCAAAAAGAATTAGCAGCTTGGAAATCGTTTTTGAAGGTGGAAAAGGTTTCTTAGGAAACAAAAAAGATAGAAATTATTTACCTAATAGAAGAACTTCTGAAGTCCTACCAAGCCATGGGGTACCGAGTGTCGCTCAAAATACACTTCTTACATTCATATTTAGACTCTTTTCCGAAAAATCTTCGGCTGCTAAGCGATGAACAAGGGGAAAGATTCCATCAAGACATTAGGACTATCGAAACTTGATATTAAGGTCTCTGTAACACAGCAATGATTGGTAACTCCTGCTAGTTCCTTAAGGGAAATGATTTACACCACATAAGAAAAATAAGTAATATTCAGTTGCATTTAGTAAATGTTTAATGTTTTTATATTCTACTTAGTCAAAAATATGTATATAATCTCAATTACAACAGTTTTCCTTAGTAAATTAATTTCATTGATAATAATAAAAAATGTGTTAAAAATGCTTTTCTCTATTTTTTCCAGTACCGATAAAACAGTCATAACAAAAAAGAACTGTACGTGTTACAGCTTTTTCACGATTATTTTTGGATTCTACGCTGCTTAATTTGTTGTAAATAGTTAATTTCATTTCTGTTACACGAAAAAAAAATTGTAGAGCAGTGATATCATTCACAGCACTTTCAATAGTGCTCAATGTCTAGTAGATCACCAGCTTCACTTTTGACCAGACTCCAACTTATTCACTTTTGATTTGAGGGCTTGATTTTATACCTTTTCCAACAGGAAGTGACATCACATAGTAACATCTCGAAGGTTCTGGATATTTCCACAATTCAGGAATTTTCTACACGTTTCTTTTTGTCGCTAAAGTCGCCACCTTTGTCGCCAAGGCCGGAATTCATTGGCTCCCAATAAAACCTCTGTAAAACTATCTTCCTTTTCTTAAGATTAGCATGTCAGGGAAACAACTTTACAACTTCATAACAATAGTGATGTGAGCAAATTCCATGCATCTTCATGAAATAGAGGGTATGGTAAAGGTGTCGGGAAGTCTCGCGATGTTGAGCGGAGGAAAATAATCTTTTGAGAACACGCTAAAAGAATCAATGGGAAAATGCAAAGGAGACAGCGCAAATCAGCAAAATCCACGAATCCTCCTATCAAAACTAATTAATGTTTAAAAAAAATTCATGTAATCATTTTGATAACTGATAAAAGAGTTTGTTAAAATGTTAATACGTCGGTGTAATTGCGGATTGATTTTCATAATTTCAGATAGACACCGTTAGAAAGCTTGTAGGAAGAAACAAAGTCACAATTTAAAATTTAGTCTCTATTAACCGACTTTTCGAAGTGATTGCTGTCCCAATCAGCTTGGATAGTCGAGGTTGTGCCGTACTTCCCCAATGTGGTTCGTTTCCTGTTCTGCTTAGTTGACAGTAAAGAGAATCGAATGTGCATTTTGGAGCATTACCTCTTCCCGTTCACCGATTGTGTCCAAAACCTGATGCATATCTACAATTTGGATGTCAATATCACGTGTCAAATTTCATTTACTTAGCTCATTCCGGTTTACCGTTATCGTGTTCACATACACATAAATACACAAACAACACATAGCTGATCCAGCAAAGAGAGGGAATTCAGCAATTCTGTTTCAACTCGACCGTTCGGCATTTCGTCTGTCTGTAAATTTGTTTGTGACGCAGACATGACCCAACGTGTTAATCGATTTTCTTCGAATTTGGCATTAAGGTTCCTTGGAGTCACTGGAAATGACGTATGTGTAAGGATTTTCATTTTTTTTATTCCATTTTAACCCTTTAAAGGGCTATTTTTGCTATTAGTGATATAATGAAATAACTCTGGGATTGGGATTAATTTAAGAAAAGAAACTCAGTTAGCTTATAAGATAACATTAATTATTTGTTAATTTATTGTATTAATTATTAATTAATTACCAAGTTAAGACACTTCTTTATGGTTTGAGATAAGAAATTGGAACATTTAGGTGTTCGTCTCATTGAAAATTTTGCGAAAACTTATGCCAACCTTAAAAATTGATGAATTTGGTGGGCAGTATACTTCCCACATCCTTAGGAAGGGTTAAGATGGCGGCCGTTTTAATGGTTTCAATGTTTGACCACTCAATGGTCAATTTGGCACCATTTTAACATGTAAGTCATTTTGGTATTTTAGAGATATTTAATAGTAATTTTGTTAATACTAATAAAAGCAAACATTTAATTGTATTTTTGTGAACACTGATAAAAGCAGAGACTTGTGTAAATAATTCTCATTGGGAAAAAATTTCTACACATTTAAAGGCTGCGATAAGAGTAGATCTTTGTAGGGTTTTTTTTCTTTCGATGTGATGTTTACTGTTCACAGAACTAGCTACTAGTCTAGCCATTGAAAATTAGACATAGATTTACAACTATGGTTAAAGTGGCCAACTTTATTTTGCAATGAGAAGGGAGACACGAATAAATTGAAAAAAAAAATATCTTAACTAAAAGAAACTTTTTCATTGCAACGGTAATACACAATACACGGTAAAATGACAAATGCATAATAAAAAGATTTGTAGTATTTTATAATGTGATTCCTACTTGCAGGGTGACAATTATTGAGCTATATGAAAAAAACCTTGATAACTTTTGAATCGTTGGCCAGATTCAGTTAAAACTTGACGGTTGAATGCAGGGCAGGTTGGGATTTGTTTTGAGCATGCGCACTCTTATAGCTGTTGTTGTTCATTTTTCGTTGAAAATGTCGAAATACAGCGTTTCTGAGCGTATATCGATCGTCAAGGCCTACTCTTCGAATAATAACAGCCCGATTTTATTTTGATTTCCCAAATTTTTCTTAACATTTATTTTTATATACCTACAAAAGTTCGTACACCTGCGTCCTAGCTCCTCATTAAATGATATTGATCGTTATTTCCAATACATTGTTTCAAAAATGTCGAATGATTTCAAGCTCTCAACGACAATAGTTGTTATAGGTAAGGAACCTTACGGAAAAAGAAACGTCGACTCCCCCCTGAATTCCTGGACATTTTGTTATTTGAAATTACAAGGAAATACAAAAAGTTATTTAAAAACGCAACTATAGCTTCGTATGATCGAATAGTTTAGTCTGATAAGCCTTTCCTTAAGCCTAAGCAAACATTTAGCTTCTAATCTCGCAGATGAGTTGCTCCCGATCGTGTAAGTATTTCTATTGCACCCGACCGGAGGTTAATTTTTATTTAACCCTACGAGCCCTATACCGCCTCAAATCTCCTCATTCGGCACAGGCCGGACTCAGGCGGTTTCGGGCGCCTGGGTAAATTTTACGGGAGAAAATTAGTTCCTTTCTTTGTTGACAATTGATCGCGCAACCGGGGGTGTCGTCCTCCTGGAATTTTTGTAGAGAAAGGGAAGATTTCATTCTGATTTCATGAATGAAAATTTACTCTAGTTTTTGAGGCACTTGAATTCTCACTCGAGCCGGATTCAAATAGTTAAATGAGTACAACGGATCGGATCGGTATCGATCGAATACGGAGATTTACAGATGAGTCTTCAGATATGGATAAAGAGAACATTTAGGAAGGCACCTTTCGAGGGAGGGCAGAACTTACAAAACAAGGACTCTCCTTCATAAAGGAGGACGATTGGTCACCTTAATTTTGGTGTAAAGATCATATACTATAATTCATCTATTTGCGTCTATTCTTTTTTTTTTTTGAGTTATTGCGTTCACATACACAGAGACAGATATAACTCCAAAAATTCTTTTTCGAAGGTCTAAATCTCGGAGAGTCATCAAAATCTCGATTTAAATTTTTTGGCATTTGCATTATTTCTATGTATTCGTAGTGAAAAGTAAGAAAAGACTATAATGAACCTTAATGAAATAATGTTACAGTAGAACATCGGGAATCCGAACTCCAGGAATCGGAAATTTAGGATAATCCGAACATTTTTTTTTTAATTTTCTGAAATTTTTTTATTAAAATATGAAGATAAGAAACAGAAACATGAACATATCAGAAACAAAACTAATATTTATTCCTAGCTTTAAAAGAAACATTTGAATTGGTATTTAAGAAAGAATTCAGCGCATTAATTAGTCGAAACAAAATCCTTTATCTTTTTCTGAGGTAACGAACTAAACCTGCTTCACGAAGTCGCAGCTAAAAGCTCTTCCCATACCCTTTCACAGAGTACCCAAAGTCAATTCTCTACTGCAGTTGGTATATCAAGAGTATTTACAGAATTTTCCGGATAATTCGAATTTCCCGTAATCCGAACAGAGGCCAGCCCAATTAGTTCGGATTACCGAGGTTCTACTGTATATAATAACATCTCTAATAATAAAAGCATAAAATACTACAATTACATCTCAAAATATGCAATTTTTTATTTATTGTACCTAGATTAATGGCAGAAACAGTCATTATAAAATACTCTTTACTTAAAGTCCTCTTTACTTAAGTTAATGCATAAGTACCATTTTAGCGAGAAAGTCGTGGGAGGAACAATCCAGTTTTTTGCTATAACAAAAATTTAGACTGTTCTACTCTCCAATTTAGCTAATCAATGAACTCATAAACTATTGGTTCATCATCAGCTCCTAAAAAAGTAATCAGCTGTGGCTAAAAATAGCACTGTTTCTGCAATAGTTTCGGTAGGCAGATTTTGTCTTTCTGAAAGCTGTCGGGAAATATCAAAGTTCGGAGATAAAAAGTTAATTAGATTTGTTCCAATAAAAGTTCTCAGAAACGTTGTTTAGAGTATGCTGTAAAAAGTATAGGAATATGCGCATTAGTTCATCACGATCTCATCTCCCTTGAAGCTTCTTCTCGAATGAATAATTTATCTATTGGATTTCCTGTTTCTTTATCATAGTATAGCCTACTGGAGTTAAGTTTTAACTACACAAATACGCACAGTCATAGAATCTAAGATAAATATTTATTAACAATATATAAGTTACCGTTAAAGTATGAAATACGTTATTCTATGGAATAACTGATCGCGTCAGTTGAACTGTAAAATAAACTTTTATTTTACCCTTTAACTAGTTATTCTATAGAATAACGGTCCACATAACGTTAAATTGTGAAATAACAGACATAATTAATTCCGCTTGTTAGTCAAATTGTTTATTTGTGTTTGGGGCATCTGAAATGGGCACCTTGATAATTAACTTTAAAATCATCCTACGGTTTCGCTAGCAGAAGGGGCTGGAACCTAGTAGCTTCGCTAGCTCATTGAATGTGAGGAATTTGCTTTTTTAACCTACTCAAATGAAGCAGTAAAAATTGTGCTCGCGCGATTCCTGAGACATCTAAACTGGGCACAGGACAAATTTTTTAACTTTAAAAAACAGCCTACGGCTTTGCTAGCAGTGGAGGCCGGAACCTAGTAGCCTCGCTAGCTGATTGAATTTAAAGAATCTGCATTCATAGTGGAATTTGGTGTTATAGTGGTTTTAGTCAGTTTTGTACCGATTATGGCTGATTTGCAATCAGTGTGTAATTTATGAAAAAAACATACTTGTTTTAATGTCAAATTCTTTACCTTGCACTTTAATGGTCTATCATTAGTTATTCTATAGAATACCCAGTTATTTCATAGAATAACTAGGTAAAGTGTGAAATAATTGATATATTATACACTTTAACTAACTTGATCAGTTATTCTATAGAATAACTAGGTATGTATAGAATAAATGAATTTTACACTTTAACGGTGACATATATACAGGGAAAGTATTTACAGTTCCCATAATCTCATCATTGGGTTCGATTTAGAAATCAGTCACTAGAGAAATCACACAGCTGAGTGTCCGCTGGGCGAAGTCGTCTGCACAGAGCTTCTGCCAGAATCCAACTGAGGTCTCAGTCTCCAGGGCATATTTACTACGGTTTGGATTGAGGTCGCTTTTCATTGGCTCTCAGCGTCACGTGACTTCGCTCGCTTCTGAATGATGTCATAGGAGCGCGCTTAGTTTGGATTTCGATTTTTGTCTTAGCTATATTGTATCATGGAGAAACCAAAATTATCTTTTAATTACGATTATTTGGATATTTCTAAGGGGAATGATGAATTCGAGATAAAGATAATTTTGGTTTCTCCATGATGCAATAGCTAAGACAAAAATCGAAATCCAAACTAAGCTCGCTCCTATGACACCATTCAGAAGCAAGCGAAAAGGGTAAGTTTGTTCAATTTTTTCCCAATTAATTTGCTTCCATTTAATAAATATATGAGTAAATGCATTTGTAACAATATTTTCTCCTTGGAATAATTTTAGATTGTGCTAGTTTTTTTGGCATTAATAAGACGCTGTCTAAATAGGGACACTGCGTTTAGGAGGGCAATAAAACAAAAAATCTTCAGGCAGGTTTTTTCAGTAATTTTCAGTTAATTTTCGGACATGTAACAGCAGTATATAAAATATTACTGAAAAATGCGAGTTGGGCATTAACCCTCTGACTACATATCTCGCGATTTCGGTTGGTTGGAAGTTCGTCTGTTTTCTGCTGCATCTTTTGATTTTCGCAAGCTAATGGGTTTACTTAGTACTTTTAAAACGTTGAGTCATATTATACTAATAAAGTCCTGCATGTAAATAACAATTGGCATGGTCCAACGGTATTTGAACATGTTTTAAAACATTGCATTTAAATAACGTATTTCAAAAAAATTCTGCAGTCAGAAGGTTAATGGGTTGATTCAGGGATGTCAGACATATTTCAATTGCTTTAATGTTTTGAGTTTACTGGTTTGGCTCTGGGGTCGTATTAATTTAAAGAGTGTAAATTGGCCGGGTTGGTATTGTGTTTTTAACTTATTTTCCTGGCTGTTTCTGCAAAATGTAGATATAAAGGTATTTCCAGGTTTGTGAGATGAATTATTAATTTTGGAAGACTAAGGGAATCCCTTAAGCGAGACTACATGTTCAATTTTTTTTAACATTACGGAATTTAAATTTTAATTATCTTTATTTTATTGCGCCATCATTATACTCCGTTTTGGTGGTGAACGAAGAATGTTGAAGTAGATATTGCAACGCTATGAAATTTCAAAAAATATTGCTAATTGGAGAATATCCAAGTAATACATTATATTGTACAATATTGTTGAATTTGCAAAAATAATATTAAATGATATTGTTGAATTTGTAAAAATAATATTGAACGATATTTTTGAATTTCTAAAAATAACATTGTAATTTTTTTCTCATATTCAATTATTGTAAAATGTAAGATTTGTGTTATATTGTTTCCTAAGATTATTAAATATTGTTACGAATCTGTTATGTTGTTTTCCTACATGATATTACTTTGGTGCATTTTTTTATGGTAGGAAAGAGGGATTTACAGAGATTCGTAAGGGAATGGAAGCCAATGACCCCGACCTTTGCGATAACTTAGCTGCCATTTGGCAACAAACTTAGAGACTTTAGTAAAAAAATGAAGGTTCCAGAAAATGCAAGAATTATGGCCCTGTCTGTATTAGGAACCGAGTTTTGGAGATCTTTCCAGAGAATTCCATGTGACGTCACGACCTGTCGGAAAAGCTATAAATGCTGAGCTGCTCAAGCGAAAATCAATCTCTTTGGAGTTTTGTCCGCAGTGCAAGCTGGTGAACTAATATACGCTAAGCGTTATTGAAAGTGCTCTTACTGATATTTATTAGTGATCTGCTGTCTGCTTTTGTTGTTAATTTATACAAGTACTGTTTAGTTTTATTAACTGTGTTTCGTGTTTTCCTGGAATATTGGTGAAATAAAGCGTCATTTTTTAAAATTTTCTTTCTTGTTAGACTACATTCACGCACACCCGCTGGAATGATTTTCGTAACAATATTCTAGATTTGTTTTTATTTATTTATTTATACTTTTTTGTAACCTCATGTTTGATACCGTGATCTGAAAGTATATGAAATACACATGTTAAATAATGAAAAAAATTATTGTTTTCGCACTTCATCTTCTGATAGTACTTTAACAGAAACTTGTTTCGCTTTTCACTTAGCTTAGCATTACCATTTATCTTCGTAAAACGCTCTTAACTCACACTAAGTTTCGAATTTAACCGACCATTTGTTTAGGAAGTCGGTGTCTTAACCATCGGTATCGGTGTTATGTACCATAACTAAAGGAGATGACCGCGCAAAACAGGATTTATGCGGTCATCTGTTGACGACTAGAATAATTTCACTTTTATTTTCAAAAATTTCGCATTTCTTTAAGAGAAATTTTCATTTTTTTAATCAAAAATAGCTTCTTTTTATCTTAATAATTTAATAATGTTTAATTTTTCTTATTTCTCTTTCATTGTTGTTTTATTATTATTATTGTTTATTGAATTATTAATTTCAAATAAATAAATTTTTATTTATTAAATTTTAAGTAATTAAATTCCAATTGATTGAATTTTAATGAACTAAATTATGATTAATTACTTTAATTTATTAAATATATCTAACAAGGATGTCTATAGGAATCCGTGAAGGATACTGTCGAAAATCTATTTTTCTTTAAACGCAATCCTAATAATATTTGTTAAATTTTTAATCCCTCGTAAATATTGTTACGTATTATACAATATTCTTAGTACGATAATCAGTGCTCCTTGGTCCAAATATTATACAGTATTTCAGTACTTCTAGGGGTATAATTAATCTCAGTAAGCCAAAAGCAGTTATTTTTCGCACAGCGAGTTCAAAATGCGATACTGCAAAGCGTAAAATAATGTGCAATTAGAGATAGCTTGTGTAGTGAGTGACGTTTCTGACATCTTGTGAAATAACTCAAGGGTGGATCTAGAAATCCGGTAAAAGGGGGGGGACTGCTGTAGAAAAAATGTTTTCCGTGTTTTTAACACTTAATTTTTAAGAATTCCTTAACTGAATTAATTATTAATTTCAAATAAATTTATTTTATTAATTAAATTTTGATTAATTGATTTAATTAATTAAGTATGTACAAGGTTGGATATAGGAATCCGTGAAGGATACTGTGGAAAAACTAGTTTTCTTATTTTTAACTTTAAAACAATACGATCGCCGCACATTTATGTATCAGCATGCAATTCTTGCATGCTGCGGCAATCAGTGAGTGCCCCAGAAAAACCTGCAACAAATCTCTTGCCATTGAATTATCTCTAGCCACCCAGCTGAAAGAACAACGAAAAGAAACACGTTAACTTGTCATCCATTCTCGAAGGCAAGGAGGTGCTCCCTCTCTTCCGTCCCCATTAAGCTCTTGTGTCTGACACAGTGGCGAATCCATGGGGATATGGGGCTGGATTCTATTTAAAAACATTATAACTGGATATAGGATATAGATTCTTATTTTCCCCTCTTATAAAAAAAAACGTGTCAACATTGCTTTCTGGCTTGACAGTGTCGAAAATTTCCCTACTTTTTAGTCTTGTACTACTACTTTTTGCCCCTTGTAGCGTTGACGCGGTTGAAGACATTTTTCGGTTAGTTATTTCATTGTAATTTTTATTAAATTATCGAAAGTATTGTAGTGTTCTTTATTATTCTTATTGTCAGGAGAGTGAAGTCTGTAGAGTTAAAGGGTTTTGGTTTGCATAAGCTATGTGGTTGCGCATTCCCCAGATAGCAATTTTAGTTTGCAGCAGTCTTGCTCTGCAAATGTCCAACAAATTTGACACGACAAGAGTGCAAGCTTGAAACAAGGTTGCAGCACGTTAACGCAAGCTTCGAAGTCACCACGCGTCAAATTTGTCACAAGCTTGTCATGTCAAACTCATTGCAAACTATAGTACGAACACAACTTCGGATTAGAATCCGCGACCTACAGCTTCTTAAACCTGACGCTCTAACTACTCGGCTAGCTAGACTCTGAGAGGAGAAGATAGATTGCACTAATAGATCTTCGACTATAAGATTTATTTTAAACTGTTTTCTTGATTTCAGTATTTTTTTAAATTTTGAGTTGAGAATATGATTTGAAGTCAAAGAGAGAGAGATTTTCGCTAATAACTACGTTTTGCTAGTAGAATAAATTATGAAATTAGAGTTCAAAAGTAATTACTTTTAAAATGGGACAAAATGTAGGTTATTATTTTTCAACAAACAGTGACTGTTTTTTATGTTTAATTTTGTTAATAAACGTTAAAATTTCAACATTATGAAAAAGGCGATATAGTTTTCTTTAAAGTGCGAGTTCTATACTTAGTAAAAAGATGGAAAATGTTTCAAATTTTTTTTATAAAAAAGTTAGTTTTTTCACAAATTATCATTGATTTATTGAATTAATAAAAAAGGACGGTCTAGGAGATGCTATTAAAAATTGGATGTTTTTTAAAACAGAGACAAAGATTATCTCTAAGTATGCTATCATCTTTGCAGCAAACTTGTTTTGCAATCGTGGTGCGAAATTCGTCATGACATCTTCACAGCAAACTTGTTTTGCAAAGGAGGGTGACGATTCTGCGTCTTTAATTTGCAGCAGTTTCGCTACAACATCGACGCATCAAATTTGCCATGACAAGATAATATCAAGTAAAAATCAAACTTGCTGCAAATGTACGTGCTATCTGGTTCGTCACGACGATACAATTTTTTTTTACCTCAACCCCCCCCCCCTCGACCCAAATCCTTGATTCGCCACTGGTATGTTAGTACATTACGATTACTTTTCTGAAATGTCTAGATACGAAAAATTTTAAAAAATAGAATACATAGAAATCTGGGCAATCTGTGATTTAAGACACGGAAGGAGAGGGAGCTTGAGCCCCCAAAGCCACGTGAATCCGTCCTTCAATTAACTCAATCTATTTTAAATTTTCTACTTGCTTTCCTTTGATTTCTTTACATAAATTTAATTTCAATAGATTTGAACGAAGAAATTATTATATCCAAACATTTTGCATAAGACCACTTTTGTTTCGAAACTGTTCTCTTTACGACCGTAAACTGCTGCATTACATTAATACCAGGAATAGCATTTACTCCATCCACCTTTCTACAGGAACCTTATTAGAATGTTTTCTTATTTCCGAATCAAATTTGGTAAACTTTTACTCTACGATGCCCACTTGCTTCTCGCCAATTTTTCTTGGCGCAATTTCATTTGCTGTCGCCAAACACTGTTTTGGATGCGCAGTGCGCTTTTCATTGCTCTACTGCGCATGCTTCATTTGAAAAGGAGCGATTGAGCACGCAATGCCTTCGGCATTTCAAACGTGTACCGGCAATTTTTTTTAACTTAAAAAACATCAGCGGCTTCGCTTTCTGCAAAGCGGGACACTACCCAGATAGCAATTTTAGTTTGCAGCAAGCTTGCCACAAATTTGTCATGACAAGAGTGCAAGTTTGCCACAAATTTGTCATGACAAGTGTGCAAGCTTGCAGTAAGCTTGCAGCAAGTTAACGAAAGCTCCGAAGTCACCATGAAACGAACTTGCAGCAAGTTTGCCGTGTCAAACTCATTGCAAATTATAGCAAAAACAGAACACGAACACAACCCAGGATAGAACTCGCGACCTCCCGGTTCCGAAGCGGGGACGCTAACCGTTGAGCCAGCTGAACTCTGAGAGGAGAGGATAGATTTCGCTAAAACATCGTTCGATGCGATTCGTATACGATTTATTTTAAACTATTTTCTGGTTTTCTATAATTTTTTGAGTTGAGAATACGATTTGAAGTCAAAGAGAGAGCGATTTTCGCTAATAACTACGTTTTGCTAGTAGAATAAATTATGAAATTAGAGTTCAAAAGTAATTACTTTAAAATGGGACAAAATGTCTAGTTATTATTTTTCAACAAACACCGACTGTTTTTTAGATTTAATTTTGTTTATAAACGTTAAAATTTCAAAAAAAAATAAAAAAAGAAAAAGGCGATATAGTTTTCTTTAAAGTGAGAGTGATATATTTAGTAAAAAGATGGAAAATGCTTCAAAAATTTTTTTTATAAAAAAGTTATTTTTTTCACAAATTATCATTGATTTATTGAATTAATAAAAAAGAATTACGGTCTAGGAGATGCTATTAAAAATCGGATGTTTTTTAAAACAGAGACAAAGATAATTATCTCTTTATTGTGCTATCTTTGCAGGAAGCTTGTTTTGCATACTTGCTGCAAGTTTGATTTGCAAAGAGGTGGCGCTACTTGTCACATCGAACTTGCTACAAGTTCGATTCAAGTTTGACGCGTCAAATTTTGCCATGACAAGTCAAAATCAAACTTGCTGCAAACTTACGTGCTATCTGGGTAGTAGCTTCGCTTATTCATTGAGAAGCGAAAACACAGAATAACATACAGAGTTCTGAACCTAAAGTGAATGAAAATATTCAGACACGAAAAAAGTGTAGTTAAAACTTCACATGCCTATTTTAATTGCGAAATTGCTGTTTACACTTAGGACACTGGTATCCGCTTGCTATCAATCCCTGATCTACACACCTCGAAAGGGCCATAATCAACAATAGCTGTACGAAGCGCACGTAACGAAATGATAAAATCAGACAAAAATCAAACCGACAGAACAAATTCGACTGAATAGACCAATTACATGAAACAGATCAACGGAACAAACCAACCAAACGAATCGTAATATCGCGCCATGCGCAAAACACCGTTAAAAAGATCAATGTCCGCGCATGCGCACATCTCACTCGTTAAAATCATCATTGCGCAATCAAAACAAATGTTCTCTCCTCTCCATTCTTGGCGGCAAAGAGTTGGCGATCATAAGAGGAACGAAGTAAGTGGGCACCGTAGAGTAAAATTTAACCTCAAATTTTATCCAAGTAAAGTCAAAATTTACAAGCTTCAGCTTATTCCGTCGCTGTTTAACAGCATTTGCAATTTCGGGACACCCTTATTGTCAAAGTGGTAAGTATCGTGTTAAAAAGTATGGAAGATTTTTCTATTTTGTTTATTTACATAAAAATGCCTGCACTAGGTAATTCCTGTGTAATGCTAAGTCAATGGAATCATCAAAGCGGAAGTTTAAAAGCTAAAGGTTTTCATGTACATAAACAAAACAGAAAACTTGTCAATAGACAAGTTTTCTGTTTTTCTTACAGAAAAAACCTTGACTTGTGTGTTGGAATAACAGATAAAATATCTTTGCTATGGAACTATCTGTTCAGTTTTCTTGGAATGATTCGTACTGCATCTAATTGGAAGTAGGGGATAATAGCCTTTGTTGCTTCAAATCCCGTAACACAAATTCAAGTCAAGTCAACAGATGAAACAAATAAAAGTATGAAGTGACATGGAAAAATTCTTTCGTAGCATCCATAATTACTAATATGTATAATCTTTTTATTATATTTCATTTTGCTGAAAATTATTAGCACGATTTTCTAATTTTTTTTCTGAATCTTTTTTAAGCAACTGAAGTGAACATGCATCTCCGATAACAATCAATCAATCAAGTTCATCATCATTGTGTATTTTTGAAAAATAGTTCTGTTTATTTATAAACATTAAAATGTAAGTAAAAAGTCTTAAAATATAAAGTATAACAACCTTTGTTGTTATAAATCCCATCAATCAAAAAATTCTTAAAAGATATTTTTGTCGGAATTTACATAAATGATGTATTTTATTCATTACATTTATATATAGTCCAATGTTTTTATTTATTGTCTACTTCGGAAATACTAAAATTTTATGAAATGTTGTTTAATTTTGTGTTTCCATAAATAGTACTTTTTAATTTATATTTTAATTAAAATGTATTAGTATGTTTTCTTTAAAAATATTGGCAGGGGTTTCCAATTTCTATCATCTAAATGTTCTGTATCCCACACTATTTGTTCTTTATTAAGTTGAGGCATATACTTTAGGTGATGAAGTTCAGTGGTATATTAATGCGGTTATATTTTCCTTTATGTAGTTTTAATTTGATGATTATTAAATCTCGCTCTGTTTTCTGTTCCAGTTTGATACATGTCTGATTTGAGTTCTCCCGAAACCTAAAAGTTGATACATTTTTCTATACAGATTCACCATTAAGTAATAAAATAATTTTTCTTTCATCAAAGTAAGTTGCTTTATTCAGATTTCCTTTCCTCATAGAGAATTATTTTGAATGCTGTTCATAAATTTTATTCCTCAAAGTGTTAATAATAAGAGATTTTCTTCATACTGTTAATCTCTTATTCACTCCTATTCATTCTTGGCTATGATAAAAAAGAAGAAAAAAAAAGTTCAAAATTTTATGAAAATTGATTAAAAAGCACTTGGTTTTGTTCTGTTTTTAAATGCAGTCAAACATCAGCAGTTAATGTAAAAGAATTAGTTATTAAAAAATTAACCAAGAAACATTCTTTACCATCACATAATTTCAAAATTAACAATGAAATGATTCTTTGAAAATTTTGATTTGTTATTTAGTGTCATGTTGATTACAATTTTGCACTAAATTTAGTACAACTGCTATCTCATTTTCACTGGATCGTAAAATTGATGCTAATAGACCAACTACATGATCTTGTTTAGTTTTCCAATTACTATTATTAGTATCTTGTTGTAATTGGAAATTATCTGGCATTTGTTTCGATTGTAGTACTGGTGATGGATTCTGTATTCTAATTAACGTGCTTAACACCCAGCTTCCTATGTATAGGACCCATGGTTGAACAAATGCATTCCATTGTCTCTTTTTTTATTTGTCTATGATAACAATAGGTATTCCAAAATTCCTAAACAGTCTTCAATAGGCATATGCCACCATATAGGTAGATTTTAAGGTCAAAATGTCGTTATTTTGAATTTTTTTTTAATTTTATTTTTGAGATAATGGAAGGAATTGGGAAGTGATTTTTATTTTTTGATATTTTACTGTATGTTAAAGAATCTTTAATATTTGCATTAAAAGAAAGAAAAAATTAAAGAAAAGAAAACTAAAAAGTTTTTTAAATTATTTTCTACCAATTTTTTTTTTATCATTTTAAAAAAATATAAAAAAAGAAAAGAAATATTGTATATCTTATTTTAATTTTACTTCACAGTTAACTTAATCTTGGTGTTTCAAACATAATTTAATCAGGACAGGTGTTAGTGTCTCTTCGACAGGAGGGCACAACCTACTGTGTGGGTGAAGAGGTGTAATGAAATTGGTCCCAAATTTTTGCCAGATCTTAATTTATCAACTAATTGAATAGCCTGTTGCGTGAATGGGATATAAAAACTTTCCCCAATGGGGGCCCCGTTTTCCCCACTGGCGCCACCCCTGAATTTAATAGAAATTTAGTGCAACCTATGCTGTAAATTAATTTGGGCATTAATGGGTTAAAAATCTTTCTTGTCATAACAAATTGCTGTTATTAAATTTTATGAAAATTCATTAAAAAAAGACTTTGTTTTGTTTTGTTTTTAAATGCAGTCAAACCTGAGCAGTTGATGTAAAAAAATTAGTTATTAAAAAAATTTATCAAGAAACTCTCTACCATCACATAATTTCAAAATTAACAATGAAATGACTCTTTGAAAATTTTGATTTGTTATTTAGTGTCACATTGGTTACAATTTAGCACTAAATTTAGTACAACCTGCTATCTCATTTTCACTGGATCATAAAATTTATGCTAATAGACCAACTACATGATCTTGTTTAAATATTTTGTGTTAAAATAAAAAAAATCAATTATATGTTTAATAGATTTACAGGTTAACCTGGAGTTTACGGTGCCCGCGTACTTCGTTCCTCTTAGGATCGCCAAATCTTTGCCACCAAGAACGGCGATGAGGAATGTTTGTTTTGGTTGCATCTGGATGTTTTTAACGAGTGACAAGCGCGCATGCGCACAAATTGATCCTTTCATCGGTGTTTTGCTTATCAGGCTATATTGCGCCACGTTTCGATTGGACTGTTTTGTTCATCTCTTCGATGCAATTGGTCGATAAGTTCGAATTTGAATAAAACTTCGTTTGGAATTTTTCGGATGGAATATCAGTTCAGTACCATGTATGTTATTCTGTGTATTTCGTTTCTCAATGAATAATCGAAGCTACGATTATTCTGCTATGCTGAAAGCAAAGCCGCTGATGTTTTTTTAAGTTATAAAATTTGCCCGGTATACACTTGAAATGCCGCAGGCATTGCGTGCTCAATCTCTCGTTTTCAGAATTTTTTAAAAAACGTGGATTCCTAACATTCAGTGTAAAAGCGGAGCTACTAGTTTCCTGCTATGCTGAAAGCGAAGCCGCTGATGTTTTTTTAAGTTAAAAAATTTGCTCTGTATACACTTGAAATGCCGCAGGCATTGCGTGCTCAATCTCTCGTTTTCAGGTGACGCATGCGCAAGAGAGCAATAAAATGCGTACTGCACATCCAAAACAGTATTTGGCGATGGCTAATGGAATGGCGCCAAGAAGAATTGGCGAGAAGCACGCTGGCACCGTAAACTCCAGGTTTACCGATTTACAATGCTGATTAGTTTAAAAGAGTAGCTAATGTGTAATAATGTGTGTAGTTAAGTGGAAGATTATAATTGTTTTATTTTCTTTTATAGATATCATGTTTCTAACACGAGTTCTCTGTGCTCCAAAGAAATTGCCAAAAGAATTCTCCAATTTTCCTAAACGTTATATTGAACGAGCAATGGAACAAATAGAATTTAAAAACCATGAGAAAGGTCCACAGTATCAAGATAAAACCATCAAAAGAGAAGTTTTCACTTACGGGATGCACAGACCTTGGACTAAAGAATTCTACGACGCTAATTTTCCAGGAAAGCGTGTTGAAAAAGATGTTGTGGAACCCATCAAAGAATGGACAATTTATCGAGGAGATAAAGTATAGAATTTAGAATTTTCCTTGCCTTTATTTGTAACTGTTTTACATTTGATCATAACATTCTGTGGCAATTTTCTTAATGATGTTATAAATTTGATCATTTAAATCAAATCCAGAAAAGGCTGATTGTGTTCTACATAGGGTGTTCACATTAAAGATATTCCTGAATAGCAGCCTCTACTGAGAGAATGACATATGATTTATTATGAAAGTGCTGCATTGTTGATGAGGGCTTGCTCCCAATTTTATTATCTAATTTTCCTTCAAAAGTAGTGAACATTATTAATAGCTGCTTTTTGCAATATTGATACCCTGACTCCTATTCTTCTTACTTTATTTTATTTTTCCTTTTTGTTATTTGATTGTGCATTTAAAACACCCCAACATTGTTGTTTTTTTTGTATGTTTTGTCTAAATTCTCTTGAAGCCAGTTGGGTTGATGACCCTTTGATATTGGTTGGTTAGTGTAGATACTTAGTTTTACTGTATTTGACTTTTTTACTTTCTTGTATACGAAGTGTACAAAGCGAAAGCATTGTAATCGTCAAAAATGTTTTAGACCTCCATGAGTTCGAAAAACAAAATTTTAGGATTATGTCTGTCTTTGTGTCTGTGAACACAATAACTCAAAAATGATTAGAGTTAGAGAGATGAAATTTGATATGTGATCTTTACACATAATTTGTAAGTTTCTATGAAATATTGGACAAACTCCGTCCATGGGAAGTTTGTCTGGCTGGCTGTCCGTGTTCATGCGAATACAATACCACAAAACTTAAATAGTTATATGGATAAAATTTGTATATAGTTTTATCATCAGGAATGTCGGTTTGTATGAAATTTTGGACTAAATCCGTTGAAGGGTTGACTTTCTGTCGGTCTATATAGTCGCATACTTCTGAACACAATGTCTCCTGAACTTAGATAAATACAAATTGTTATGAGATCTTCTAACATTAATTGTAGATCCACACCCAATTTTCATTTGGTTGAAAAAAAGGCATTCAAATTCCATATTCTGTTTTTACACCATTCTACGGCGTTAAAAAGATGCAGCCGAACACGCGTTTTCCCCCATTATGTGTTAGGGACTGGCACATGTTAATGGTGCTTGGTGTATTTTTTTCCAACCCGTGTTAGGGCGGACACAAGAAAGTTTAGGGGAGACCATTCTCGCTGGTTTTGTTTGACACTCTTAGGACCTTGGTGTTAAAGAACCAGCAGCTGGTCATTGGTTTTTCTCTTTTTGGTGATCTGTGTCATTCTATGAGGCCCTCTCTTTAGATGGTTGCTTCATGGCAGTTCACTTGCTTCCTGCGTGGGTTTGGTTTGGGCAGGATTTCAATCTTGTCTTCCTTGACTGCTAATGCCATCAGGAGCTTCACAAGTGCATGTATGGGAAGCTACTGTATAACTAAGTGGGGTCTCACTTCACTTATTGATACAGTAATGGTGTGGAATCGAGTTACCTTCACTCTGATGACTGCACATCCTCCTGAGGGAGAGTGTGTGGCATGGCCAGTGATGGCTATTATTGAAGGACTTCTCATTCAATTTGCATATTGATGTTGTGATGACCAGTGGTGGCAGTTACGAAGTATAAAAAAGCAATAGTGTCAGGGAGACCTAGCTAATTTTATAATTAAATTTTTATAATTCGTTGTCTACCTCCTTATATTCTCGGGTACTTTTAGATGACTATAGATTTTTTGCCTCCATATTTTTTCCACTCAGTTGCCGCCATTGGTGATGACTATCATTCAGACTAACCCCAAATGCTATGTCAAGGTTAACTCTTTTATGATTGCTCTGACTGCCAGTTGGCATTGCCTCATCTTCCAGATGTATGGACATACCATTCCTGACTTTTGAAGAAGCATTTTTAAAATGATTGTGTACCAACAAAAAGTTATGAATTTTGATTAATTGAAGCAGTATATGTAATGGCTCCATAAGTGTTACTAAACACTTGACTAGAGATCATTTGCTTTTTGGATATCAGCAGTGTCGCTAGGGGCTTATGTTGAACATCATTATTCTAAAAAGAAATTAAAGGATGTTTCTTCTTTAATGTAACTGATAATAATCTGTAATGTAACTGGAATTTATAATTAATTATCTTATCACTTTTTGCTACCTTTAGCTCGGACATTATGTATTTTGTATTAACATAAGACTAACAACAGTTTGAGAATCTTTTGAAAGCATAAATTTTAAGTTTTGTTTCATAAAACTGCTTGTGTTGTCTGTGTCAACTGTGAACATGATATTTTATAAATATATACCTTACAGTAAACTTTTCATATAATGATAATATTTATAACTATTTAGGAAACAACATGCAGGGGATGAGTAATTTTCCATACTCTAATTATATTAACTCTTCATGACATTTTTAAATGTATGAATTTCTGACACAATTGGTGATTTCTTATTTTGTATTGAAAATATGTATTAGAGAATTTGAAGTCTTATTTTTATGGAGAATTGAATAGTTTGTTTTTATAATCCATTTGTTATTAGAATTCTGGTAGCTCACAAAAGTTATGAAAAGATCACCAATTTCGCTTTCAGATTAAAAAGTCTTGAAAAGGTAATAAATTTAAACTTAAGGTATTTTTCCCCTCTCAATTTGACCATATTTAGAAGAATTAATAATTTCCTTAAGAAGTTATTTTAGAAGAAATACCTTTTCCCCAAAAAAGGCCTTTCTTTAAATACATTTTGTTTTATTAAAATTATATCAATTATAATATAGCTGCTCGTGAACAAATATAATTTGCTGCATTAGACACAAATGGAAATGGCTAATACAGTAAATCTAAAAAATGAATCCAATTTTTCATCTTGCATTATCTACTCGTATATTTTATTAATGTTTTTATATGTAAATGTATTTTGATTTAACCAAATAAAATTTTCTTTTTCATGTGCCATGCTCATGACATGCTAGCTAAAAAAATTATATTTCAATGTTTTAGGTTGAGATAATGAAAGGAAAAGACAAAGGGAAGCAGGGTTTTGTAAATTATATAGTAACAGAGAGGAACTGGGTAACAGTTGAAGGCCTAAATTGTGTAAGTATTTCTGTTTTTCGATGTTTTGGTTATTTTAGGTTTATAATTTCTTAAAATGTATTATTTTGTGTATCAATGGGTTTTTATATTCCTGGTTCCCTTAACAAAGTAATTTTTAACTTCAAATTGCAATAGACATTTAACCCGTGTTCTTTTCGTATCTAGCTTTACTTTCTTATTCCTTATAAACAAAGCAGCTCTCTTAATCTTATTATGAACTACATTACTGACGACCTGTAAAAAGTATTGATCTGCATTTTATGTCAACATTTTAGTCAGTTATTTTGTGTAATACATTTAGAGAAGTAATTATATTTGAATATTTTTTTCTGCATTACGCAAGAAGTGTACAAAAAAATTTGGACGGAAATTAATCAATTGTAATGAATTTAAACTATCACCTTTATCATTAAAAGGTTTTATACTTAATTCAGAAAATCATTCCTGTTGCTTCAACTGTTATTTTCCTATTGATTGCAATATGAGCTTTTTTAAATCCTTTCCTTCTAACCGCAAATGACCAACAATGGCTGCCGTCTCATTGTTCGCAAATGACCGCGCTTAGCAGCGTCTTCCCTCTTCCCCCACCCCACCCTTCCTCCTGTAACGTCTTGCAGTTATGCTTAAAAGAACATTACAGCTTTGTTAAATTTTAACATAATTTATTTAGAATTCTTCTGGAGTAAAGATAGAGTTATATACAAATTTAATAATTCTAGATTAATAATAACATAACAAATTAAGCCCCAAGGCGGGGTGTCCATTCACTGATCAGAAAATAATTAGCGGGTTTCGCTAAACTGTCCAAATCGGACCTTCGTTGAATGCGACCACCAGTTTGGCTGTCGGGATCTCATCTCTCTGCAGTTTCTCCGTCCAGATCTTATATTGCAACCGACAAGACAAACCCATTTGTGCTCTCACGGGAACACACTTGGTAGCACAAAAGCCACCTGTTTTTGGAATGTTGCCTAGGGTGCAATCGGTAGATGAAAGTCGGTAATGAAAAGCAGTAAGTAGCCCATCAAAAGAGGGTCCCGGTGTTTGAAGGACCGCCAACAAGAAAGGTAAGGGGATGTGTCTATTGTGCAGATGAGTCTGGAAGTCCAGCGCCTGGGAGCGCACACACCCAGTCTTTAATCAATGTCGGTGTAGGCATACGTCACACTCCTTACCTTTGATCGAAAAGAGAAAGTCTCCTTGAGCGACCTTGATCGCAGTTAATCACAATTTAACACCTTGTAAAATTAAAAGTAATTATCTCACAGTACTCATACTAATATCATTGGGAAGGTAATTCTTTGCACTTTAAAGTGGTATAAAAATGATTTTCATGCAATAGTTATTTCGGAACTTCACGAAACTAGCCAAAAACGTTCAAAATTTGCTTAATTTTTAAAGAATTAAAATTTGAATAAAAAATTGAAAATACGTGGCTCCGAGGTGCACATTCCCACCATCCAAAATATAATTGTACCAAATTTGGTTGCTCTAAATTCAACGGTCTGTTCTGCAGACTGCCAGCAGACACACACAGACTTTCTCTTTTATTATTAGTAGAGATTGCATGTAAAAATCGTTTTTAGCCAATTGAATTTTGCTTCTAGCAGATAAATGTATTAAATATCAAGATGTGCATTAATATTTTAATCACCTCAGTTTTAATAGTATTTGAGTTACTTATTTAAGTATTTTCTTTGCTATCTATAAAGGTTGCAGAAATCTTTCTGAATAAATAAAAGTTTAAAATTTATATTTTTGCGAAATTTTCTAAATGATTGTAAATGCCTGTTTGCATTTTACCTAAAGTTTGTTTTTTCTAAGTTTTCCAAATTTTTTTAAGATTATTATTTTGGTTTTTAATGAACTGTAAACCGTTTTTACTCATAATATGAACTTCTGATCATGTAAATCTTGTAGTCATTACTGGGATATGACCCAAAGAAATTTTGAATTGAAAGTTTGCATGCATATGAGACTAACTTGAAAAAAAATCAACATCATGACAATGGTTTCAAACTTTCAGCATCATAGTGTTATCTCAAATGTGCATCATTTTCATGATGAAAATAATAAATTTACTTTGTGAAGGAGTATTAAATCTAATTAAAGTTATGTTTGTTTCAAAATATACTAAGTTTCAGAAAATGGTTTCTTTTACTATAAATTTAAAATCCCAAGAAATTTTCATAATCATTTGTTATCAATATCAACATATTCACAATTTTTTTTATTAATGACAATTGTTGTTCTATTTGTAAGTGATTTTTGCTTCATCAGGTGCAGATTTTGTTTTAACCCACTTGTTTGAAATAAAAGTTCAGTTAACTAATAATTTATTTATTTTTCTTTTTTAAAGGAATATAAATATATGGGTGGTACCCATGGAATACCAAAATCTATGATAAAAGAGGAACAGCCTCTTTTAGTCACTAATGAAGTTGCTTTGATAGATCCTTCTGATGGGTAAGTTTTGAAGTTTTTGGATGAAAATCGGTTAATTTTCTTTTATTTTAATATATTCATCACAAAGTTATCTGTGTTAAAATTGATAAATTATAAATTTCATTTTTAACAACCATGAATGAACGAAGTTCTGATTGTGTGATAACAAATTATGTGTCTCTAACCACACTAGGTTTTCATTTAATGTTTTTATAAGTAATAAATTTATCTTGGTTGTTATTCCACTTGAATTTGAATTACTTGTTATGAAGCAAATATTGTTTGTTTGTGCCAGAAATTTCTCCATTTTTTCTGTTATCTTTGAACTTATAATTTGCAATCAGCTCTTTATAACTTCTCAATGTAAATAATTTATTTTTATATTTATAGTTTGTGTTGTATTTTATCCATCATAAGGTGTGTTATAAAGCTCCTTGATAAAGTAAAAAAGTTATGTTAGTTGCCATACTTAAAGTAGCATAAAATGCCAGTTTTATTTCATTTTTACTTAATGAATCATAGAACTGACAAGTTTTAATAGCAGATTTTATTAGATGTATTGCAACGTCATAAAATTGTAAACTCTGACAACTTGTAAAACAACGTTTTATAATGTTGATGTCCAACTTCTAAAACTCCAACAACATTGTAAAACTCCAGTTTTATTTAATGAATCATAGAACTGACAAGTTTTAATAGCACATTCTGTTCAATGTATTGCAACATCTTGTTCATTTGCTGTATTATTGTGATCTAGCAAGATATGGAGGCAAAATATAAAAAAATACAAGATGCAGTTTACAGAACATTTTTAGCAGGTTTATTTACTGATTTGGGCCATTAAAAATGATACATTCAGATGTGTGTCAAATCTATTTTTGCTACCCATAAAACGTGGTTGGAATGACATTTTTTAGTTGCCTGGAAGAAAACTTTTAACTTTATCCTTGTACTTATTTATCGCATACGATGTTTTTTTTTTTTTTAAGAGCATATTTCAGAGTTTCCTTATTATATTTAGGAATTCGATGTAATATATTTAAAGTAGTAGTTTTTCTAATTATTTTTCTGTGTGCCAATTAACAGAAAAATAACAAATACTAAACATTTTTTTTATTTCCCAAGTGTTAATTATAAAACTTCCACAATTTTGATGTTTCCATTTATATTAACCTATATATACACTACTAATATATTGCCTCCAGTACAATTGCATATAAGCAACAACCTAAATTTACAATGAATTTTTAAAGTAATTCAAAGAAAGAAACTGAATTTTCATTAAATTAATTTAGTGTAATGTAAGCACTTAAATTGTGCTTAATAAATATATAGATCTCGCAAATGAGGTTATTTAATTTACTGTTTTAGTATATGTTTCTGCTCTCTCTCTCTCTCTCTCTCTCTTTTTTCCATCGTCTGTTAATTTAAAGGTTAAAATTTTTTATTTGCACAAAATTGATTACTGAATACAGTATCAATCAGTTTTACTATTTTGTTGACTATGAATATTTCTTGACTCTTGTTTTGTAGCTTAAACAGCTGTATATCTTTTATCAGATCATGTTGTTATGGGAACATTGTTTTCCTTGGTAAACACCTTAGGAAAACCTTAATTCTGTCATTTTACATTATGAATTTTGTGTAATAATCCAAAACACATGTTTGTAAAACAATGAGGAACAACTTGTCCGTTTTACAAAGTTGTGGTTCTTCTTTAATTACTGAAAGAGAATTATTTTGTAAATAAATGTATAATATCTATTGAAGCATGTAAATGAGATTACTTGTACAAAATTGTTCTGTGAAAATGTTTTCTTCGTGCACTGAATAGCATAAAATATGATTAATAAATTATGATAAACTCAGAAGAGCAGCTTGTTATATTTTATTAATTATTTATAGAAATTATTTCAGTTATAAAATGCTACATCACCAAAAAAAAAAGAGGAAAAGTTCTAAAATGTATGTCATTCATTATAATAGTGTATATATAATAGTGTAACATTTTTAATGGCCTTCATACATTAACTTACATAAATGTTGGGTTTTTTCAGTCATTACGTATGTAGTTAATTTTGAAGATTAACTTTAGGTAACTTTTTCTTATGAAATGAATTCAAATCTTGTTAAAATTTGCAATTGGACTGCATTTTACTATGTTTTTACTTAAACTGTTTTATAGGCCAAAATGCATGTGAAAAGAAAAATACAAATTGTTATTTTTGTTATTTAAAAAAACAAAAAATTCCTTTTTTTAATTGTTTCCTAATAAAGCAAAATTATAAACTCTCTAACTTTGAGCAATTTTTTTATTTTTTCCCCTGTTCTTTTTGTAATGTTTGCAAATAAGTCCAAATACTTTGGCAACAAAGCAAATTATTATTTATATCCAAAGTTATTATAGCATCACCTGCCAAACTGTATGGAATGCTTGATGGGCAATTTGTATATTGCACAAGATCAGGGGGGCCTCAAACTACGGCCATCAGTCCACCCCAGTTTATCTCAGTTTGCTCAATAAATGTTTGGCATGCATTAAAATGCATGCAACATTTTTTGTTCAGTTGGGATTGAAACAAAACAATTTTTTGGTGAAAGGTTTTAATATGAGTGTATAAATCAGGCAGAAGCTGGTTTTCTCCTTGTAATTTTAAATTAAGGTCAGTCATATATTTAAACCACTCATTGTTTTGTAACTTAGCTAGAGGGCGAGATACCTCACTCGCCAGCTAGTTCTAAGTCGAAAATTTGTGTGTAATTCAAACTACAGTATGTTGGTATGATGATCTAGCAGGGACTTGGAGGAGTCAGTGTGGCCCTAGGACAAAAAGTTTGGAGCCCTCCGCTCAACGTAAAAGGGTTATTGTTAACGCACGCAGTGGCTAATCACACCATCGGTGCTTTTAGCCTCTGGAGGCTATTGGCACCACCTACGTTACCGCATGCGTACGATCAGCGCTGGTATAAGCTGTTGGCAATAGAATCATAAATTCTTATCAACTTCAGGATAAACGAGCTAACGCCATCTCGCACAGTGGAAAAATGTAAACAAGCTGTTGATAGTAATATGACGTCATCTGACGAGCGACTAATCAGATTTTCTTCCGGTAATTTCCAGTGTGCGGGATGGCATCAGGAATATGTAAATCGCCCAGAAAGGGTTAATATAATTGCGTATTCTTTGTCTGTGAATCACTAGGTAGATTGTAAGGACTGGTGTGTTTGTGTATCTTTGCCGTGAGGCTTTCACAGTCAACAATGTTTCTCATCTGTATATAGTTCATAAATAAAATGTTTGTCATCAGTAATGTTTGTTGCCTTCTGAGAAGTCTTCCACACCAACACCTAAAATGTCTTTCAAGATTCCACTGACTTGATTAATGGTTACTCTGCTAAAGCTTCAACGTCATTTGACAAAAAAAAAGCTAACATAAGCATTTTACACCGATTACAGTAAGGCGTGTGCATGTGTACAACTTTTATAACTTGATGACCTCGCAAGAGTTATTTTCAGTTTTAGCGAGGATTATTACCGATTTCTATTTAGCTTCCATGTATGCGATTTCTTTATTAATTAATTTATTAATTACAATTATTCGTTATTGTTATTGAAATATAGTTTGCGTCACGTGTTATGCATTTGAAATTCTCGTCTTTGGAATTTTTTTAAAAAACCTAGATTCCTAACATTCAATGAAAAAGCGAAGCTACTATTTTTCTGCTTTGCTGAAAGCGAAGCTGCTGTTGTTGTTGTTTTTTTAGTTTAAAAAATTTGCCCAGAACACACATGCAATGCCGCAGGCATTGCGTGTGGAAATTCTCGTTTTTGGAATTTATAAAAAAACTAGATTCCTCACATTCAATGAAAAAGCGAAGCTACTATTCTAAGCTACTAAAAGCGAAGCTGCATTCAATGAAAAAAGCGAAGCTACGTTCAATGAAAAAGCGAAGCCACATTCAATGAAAAATCAAAGCTACAAGCAGTTTCGGTTCAAGTGATGGATCCGGCAACTCAGTGCGCATGTGTGACTAATGGTGCCTGCATATGCTAAAGACACCGATGGTGCAAATAGCTTCGGCCATTAACGCATGCTCTGTGGATTCTCTTCTTGTGTTATTCTGAAAAGTATAGATTATCTGAATTCATTTTATTGTTTATTTTCCATATTTTTAGCAAACCAACCAGAGCAGTGTGGAGATTTACAGATGAAGGTGAGGAAGTAAGAGTGTCTGTCAGAACTGGTAGAATCATCCCCATCCCTGAGGCAGCTCAAGAGACACATGATTACAAAACAAAGAAATTCTATACGGGTGAGCTCAACAGTTTTGTGTTTTAACGTTATTGAAGCTTTCAGTTAGCCCTCTGACTGTGGATTATTTTAAAATCAATGTTTAGATGTTCAAATACCATTGAGCTAATCAAGTTATTTGTATACAAACAGGGTTCGTACTCCTCCTGAAATTCCTGAAAAACTCCTGAATTTTGCTTTTTTTTTTCTAAGGGCCCTGCAAACTCCTGAAAATTGTTTTTTATCCTGTTATTTCTTTTTGTCTCCTGAAAAATTACAATCAAAGAGCAAAAGATTTAAAATTATGATAAAGCATAAAAATATGACGTTTCCGTTTTTCCTTATTGATAGAAAGTAGCTGGAATCCGGAATTCTTACTTCTGACCTTACTTAACTCCGAAAGAGTCTACCGTGCATGTTTCAAGTCGCCACAATCGGAAAGATGGGAGAATTGATATTTAGTATACTTTTTTGCCAATTTTATAAAAATTGTCCACACTACCCCTTCTTCTCTACAATTGATTTTTTTTTTTTTTTTTTCATATCTCCTGAATTTTCTGTACTATACTCCTGAAAAAATTCTTAGAAACTCCTGAATTTTACTATCATATATACAGTATGAACCCTGTGCAAAGCTTTATTAGAATATATGATCCAGTGCTCTAAAAGTGCTAAGTAAACACATTTACCTATGAAAATTGCAGGATGCAGCAGAAAAGAGAATTGCTTTCAATCTGCAGAAATAGCGGGATACACAGACACAGGGTTAAGTTGCTTCTTATGAGATTTCTGTGTGGTCTGATGGTGTAGGTTTCGTAGTGCAGGTCTCATTTGCCCAAGTTTGTGAGTTCAATCCCCAAACCCAGTCAGTTCTTGAGATCTCAATATAAAATGACAATATACAGGTATCAGTAGTAAAATTGCTGTTATTTTTGAAAGGTGAGAGTGTATCTAAATTCTAAAATTTGTTTTTAAAGATGTTTGTTTGAAAAGTGTTGTTGTTGTGAAGTGAAAAGTGTTTTTCAGTTACATTCGCACTCCTGTGCAACATTTTTATTGAAATGAAATTGATGCCAAAGAATATTTATTCATTTTCTGAGTTGAAAATTCACTACTCTTGGGTAATGAAATGGGAAGTAAAATTAAGACATATTAGTAATTATTTTTCTCTAGAAATAAAATATCATTTTACCTCATTCATTCCATACATTTTTTTAATAAAATGAGCAACATACTAACTTATTAATAGCTTATCAATAATGCTCTGCCAACTTCATGGAAGTAAATTGCAGTCTAGAACTCTCTTTCATAAAAAAAATAATAATAAACTAAACTTTGCAGAATGTGAATGTTTTAAGCTTGATTCCTCTGTCTTATCTTACTCCAGCTTGATTGCATTAGCCATAGCATTATGTACATATTGACTTTTATATCACACAATGTACAGTAATAATTCTTTGTTTGTCTGTCTGTCTTTATCAGCTCTTCATAGAATGGGTTTCTTCTCTCTTTTTTTAGTGAAGATTTTCGCATTTTGCGATTGGCAGATAGTATGCCAGCCTAAGAACATTAACAGGTTAAAAAAAATTAAAACATTTAGATTTCAGAAAGATGACTTTATCAAGTGAAATTTTGGAAAGCATATACTTATGCAACACACTAAAATCCTGGTTAACTGAACTCAAGTTAACCTGAAATGCCTCTGAACTCACAAATTCAAAAGAAAACACATACTGTATTGCACAGAAATAATATCGAACACTTGACATTTTTACAATTGTATCCCCTCTTTTTACTTTTAAGCATCGCCAAGGAGGTCAATGATTAGTTTTAGAATGCTAAAATTAAATCTAATGGGGAGTAAGAATAGTAATTATGATATTGTTTACCTGTGACTGTCAGGCGCATTGCGCCCGAACTCGCCGGTGCGAATATTGTTCCCGACGGAGGGTTAACTTTATTAAGGAACATGAATGTAACCTACAAAGAGAGTTTTGAATTCGTTTTACACTCAAAACATTTCAGAATTACATACTGTAATTAGATACAAATTATTAATTGATCTTCATGGCTTAACTGGAAAAATCGGTATCTGAAATGTACCCCCCCCCCCCAGTTCGGTTAACCACGGTTGTACTGTGATTTTATTCATGCAAAATTGAATGTTACATTTGGATTTAAGATGTGTAAACAATTATTAACTGATGTTATAATGCAATGTCTTTTTCTGGAACCTTCAGGAATTGTGTAATTGAGAAAGATATAAGAATGTATGTTTGCTGTAGTTTGTATTTTGTGATTGGCATTTGAACTTGTCTTCATTTTCATTAAAAATCTTCCATCATCTGAATAATGTTGTAGAAAAGGTTAAATTTGTTGAATTGCATTTAAATAAAGGACTTAGCAAATGATATTGGTCAAGTTATGAGACTTCGATACACAAATTTATGATATGTATAATATGTTTTTTCCAAATATTTCCTGCTGAAATTGTCCTGATTATAGGACAGTTTGAAATGTCAGTTTTTACGTTTTGCAAATCATAGCTGAAAAATAAGAATACAACTTTAAAAGGAATAAAAAATACAACTTTGAAAGGCAATGAAGATCCTTTTTTCTCTGTATGAGTAGGAGAAGGGAAATATATGTCATTGTTATTAATCATAATGAATATTACTGAACAGTTTGATTGCATTATAATTTGAAGCAGTAGTTTTTCATCTTAGGGTATTCTGTGATAACTGAAGAAGTTATTAGAACAACATAAATCTTATTAGATTTCTTTATTTTTATAACTTGTTTTTATATTAACCAGTATGTATGCAACAGGGTGTAAATGATTTAAATCAATTGATTTTTTAAAAAAAATCTTTGATTTAAACTTTTTTTTTTTTAAACTCTAGACATCCTCTTAAAAATCTAAATTTAACTAGTGCTTCCTTTTTCTTAGTCAGTACAACCTTTCTTCTTTATTTTTGTCCCCAGGGTGTATCCTCACTTGACCATTCTTATATACTAGAAGATTTGTGCCCGTCTAAGACGGGCTTTCAGCTTACCAACAATATCTCAGATCTGATTGTCACAGATTTATTAATAAAAATCTTATAAGTAAAGGGAGCCTTTCTGTATAGGAATGCAAAGGCCACATCTGCAGGGGTTGAAAGAATGTTTTCAACCTTTGGTTTCGTACATCAAAATTAGGGGTGGAAAAGACTGCCAAACTGGCATTTCTGTTCAAATCTTTAAATAAATAAATAATGTTATTGTTGTTGTGTGATTAACATTTCTGTAAAGCTTTATTTCTTATTTCTAAAATCTTTGTTTTAAAATTTGTAAAGTGAGTCATTATATGATCTGTCAATTCAATTCTGCTATGCTCCCAAAGTTATACACTTGGGACAAAATACTTTAGAATAGTTATTGTATTTCGTTATTTGCATGCCAAACAAAGAAATATTTTATTTGCATATTTATACTATCAAGATCTAGGGATTTACCAGCTCTCTATATAGAGAGTAGTTAAACTTATTTAAAAAATCAGATTTGATTTGTTTTTGTTTTTTTAAATCTGATTTTAGTCGGAAAAAGTATGATTTAAATACAAAAAATCATGATTTTTTTTACACCCTGGTATGCAATTTATAAAAGCAAAATTTCAATGCGTATGAGCTTGCATTTTTCTTTTATTCTTAAGTTTGTCAATCCATAGAAGTGGTGCGCATGACATGTTGCTATTTGTTAGGTTAAAATATTATACATAAATATTATTAAATTTTCTCTTATGCTCTTTGATCTCGTAATGTACTAATGTATTTATACTTGCAAAAGAAAATAACTCATTGGATTTCTGATGATAAACATCTGAATTTAATATTTAAACATATTAAATTCAGAATAAATTCAAAAGTCAGTCAATTCAAAAATCAAAAAGAAAAGTACAACTAATATATTAATAATTAGATTATTTGCGTTATTTATTGCCATCTACTAAAATCCAATGTATTTTCTAAACTTGAAACAAATTTGTTTCAAAGGGAAAAAAACTATTCACATTTGAAGTATGCATTTTAAAAGTTCTGATTATTTCATTTTATGTTATTTAATTTGTTCCCAAAAATACTATTTCATTTTTTATATTAATGTTTATTTTTTACTTATTATTTTTTTACAGAACAACCAAAAGATACCCCAGCAAAGGATGCTGAAGCCATCACATTCAAACCAAGATTAATGACATTTGAACAAGAAATAATGGAAAATATGGGTATAAAAGAAGATAAAGAGCCACAGAAAACTTATTGGTATTAAATATTTATGAAATAAATTAGTTGTGTTTATTTTAATTTGTTTCATTTAGTTTTCCTTCTCTCCAGACAAATAATCAATCAAGTTTGAAATGTATTTGAAATTCTTTCAGACCATATATATTTATAAAAGAAAGGAACCATCTTCCTTTAAGAACTGTTGTGAAGTGTTTCAATTATGTTGAATAATAGTTACATTTGTTGTACATTTTAAATTCCGCAAACTTTTCATAACAAATTGTCATTACTGTTCTGTAAATTCCTTTTAAACTGTGGAAAGAAACAGAACTTTGCAAAAGTCATCCCATACTTATATTCTCTTTAAATGATAAATGAACCATACATATATTCATAAATTTGATAATATTCTTTTGAGTTGTGCACAGGAGTGACTTTAGAATTTGCCCGATGGGGCGGCACGATTTGCCCGATGAGGGGGACGAGTGTAATGGAATTTGTTTCAAATTTTCGCCATATTATTATTTATCATCTAGTTGCATACCACGAACAAAAATTTTCCCCAATGGGGGAGGGCTTGGCTCCCCCCCATCGGGTCACTCAAGTCCATTCCAAGCAAATGCTAATTTATGTGAAACACAAAGAATTCTAAAAATAGTGGCAACTTGTCTTTACTTAGAATTACTGTACTTAGGTAATGCAAATGCATGATAACTGACAGCAATCTAATTAATCTAACGAGTGGAAATTTAATCACAAAATTATTATAATTTTAACCCTATTTTTCCCTGTTTATTTTTCAATAAAAGTTGCATGAATTTGTATAAATGGGTAGAGTAATAAATGCAAGAAAAATAATTGAAAATTTTATTTAAAGTAAATAAATTAATTAAAAATCGTTTAATAAAATTCCGTAGCAAAAAAAAAAATTATATTTCATCTCAAAAAATTGAACAAACAAATAATTTTATTTGTCAATTATGAATTATTCAAAATTAATTGAAAAGGACAGAAATGGAAGTGTTGGAAATATAAATCGATGTGCTATGTAGGATTTAATTTTATGCATGTTTTTATTTCCTATGTACTATTAAATTGTATGTATTTTTTTTTAACAAACAAAGGGTGTATGCAAGGTGATCCCGAATTCATGGTACAAAGTTAATGGGTTGGTACAGGACATTGTAACAATCATTTATTGTATAGGAATGTATGGGCGCAAGTGACACGGTGAGGCGCAAACACAGGAAATAAAAGATGAGAGGAAAGACAAAGTGTTTATTGACAGCATCATTGACATGTGCAATGTTCACAATAACTGTTCAAAATTGCGTCTACCAACAGTGATACGTGCTTGACAGCATCAGTGGAGTGATTGGCGTGCACTTTCAAAGATGCCAGGTATTTCACGCACACGTGTAGCAGCTCTGGATATTTGAGCAACGAGATCCTCATCCGAGTCAACTGGAGTCGCATGAACAAGACTCTTCAGATGTCCCCATAAAAAGTGATTGGCATGGTCAAGGGACTGGTCCACCACACCCTAAAAGTGGCATTCAGGTAATTGCGCACATCAATACTGGCGCCCCATCATGCTGAAACCACATTCATTATGAATGGCGATCGGAACATCTTGCAGCAGTTCTGGTAAAACCTGTTCCAGAAAAATAAGATAGCATTGGCCATTGAGTCACTTCAGTAGGTATGGGCCAATCAAAAATCAATCTCACTTCGTCACTTGCACCCATACAATCCTGTATAATAAATGATTGTTACAGTGTCCTGTGCCAACCCTTAAAGTTTGTACCATGAATTTGGGATCACCCTGCATGTTGTGGTAAAAGTGGATAATAACCGCATAAAGTGGGGGATCGATTATCCACTTTAACCAGTTATTATCCTCATTAACCAAGTATCCACATTGACTGTAACATATGGATTTTAATGAGCTATGCTTAACAAAGTCATTCGTGCAGAGTTGTGATGTTGTAATTGGTCTGAGGAATCATCAGGATTTGGTTGTGGATGTTTTATGGCAGTGATGGTGAACATTTTTAAGAAGTGGGTCAAATTTTTTTCATTATTTTTTTTAACTAGCTTGTAGGTCACTAAGTCAGTGGTGTCAATTTAAAAGGGGGGGGGGGTAAAAAGGATACCAATAATTTAGAAACACCGAAATATTGTTAAATGGGTACAGCTGACCTTTTTTGTTGTTGTTGTTCTCACTTTTAAAATCCTTTTAAAAAAATATATTTTTGTTTTACAACCTTTACTTTTGCAAGTGAAGGTCAGAAAATAAAGGTAAATCAGTTAGCCAACGTCCACTTCGAAATATATTTTATAAATTCGACATTAGATATTTATTCTTTAATTTTTTATTGCTTTCAATTGTCTTTTATCTTTTTTATACAAAAAGTAAGTTTATAAAAATCAATGTGTGGGTTATTTAAAAAGCCTTTGTGGGTCAGTATCTGACCTGCGGGTCATAGGTTATAGTATTGATATAACAAGAAGTTTAACATAGTGACATTTTGGAAAGGATTGCCTACATATATATGTCAGTTCGTACAGCATTCTTTAGTAGACAAAATAAATAATAACCTGTTCTTTGATAAAAGACTGCATGTTCAAACAACTGGAAAGATATTTATTTTAATAAATACAACTTCAATTATACATTTAAATAGGTTTTTCACATACAATTGGTCGTAAGTTTAACATCCAACATTGAAAACTAGCTATACAAGGAAAAATTTGCCTTAACATCAAAAGTACAGTATACTGTAAAATAATTTCTATAAATAACTGTAAACACAGAATAAAATATTCCGTACATATATAGAAATTTCCTCTAAAATTTCTTTTGACATCGGTAACTGTCCTATACAATGTGGCATCGCTATCTTCTCTTTGATCCTTTCCACTAAACTGTACATTTCATAATTACAAAATAGCTATAAATTTATTTAAAAAGTCGATAAATACTAAGGCTTGCATTTTTTCCCTAATTATAATTATTTTACTCTATCACAAACTTATCTTTGACTAGACATAAAAGAATGTTTTATCCTCACTTCAGGCAACATCAACAACTTGACTAAGTTTGTATAATACCATGCTGTTATAAAGATAGTAATATTTTTTATCATAAATTAAAGATTTTTTTGTCTAAAAAATGGATTAATAGATGAAAGACATTCATGAATTTGTGTAAGCTTCAAGTTTTTACATCAAAATTTTGTTATTAAATAAATTTCAAGGGAAATATATTTTGCAATAATATTCGATTTCCCAAAAATTTATTGACGTTCTATTTAATCATACAATATTTTATAAAGCATTCACCAAATAATTTCATTTAGTAATCATACTTAATTTTATGTTATTTTTATATCAACTGTGTTATTGAAACTTGAATTTAAATTACAATTTAGCACTGAATGATATAAAAATGTTTGAGGCTTGATTTTTTCCACTGTCTAGGAAAAGCAAATTCTTTTGCTTCAAATTTAAACTAATAAAAAAATTCGCAATATTTTTTGTTTAAATTTCATTATCATATTTTGCAAATTATATCATTGTAACATTGCACACTAAAACATTACGTAGTTTAGCATGCAATGTTATTCAACATTCACTATTAAGTAACGCTGTTTGAAAGGCAAGAACAATGAAAATTTCCTTTAAAAGGGTCAATTTAATTATTATACAGGGTGTTTACAAAAGAATAGCCCAACTTTGAAGGGGTACAATTACAAAACAAAAGAAGTTGCAACCTTTTTGGACAAATTAAATTGAACATTTATAGTTTTATAAACTTTAAAACATTTTTTTATTTAATTTATTAATCTGTAAATCAATCTCTTTGAGATGTATTAAAAAATAAATCCAGTAAGTTGAATGATTATGGTTGCTAAGTTTTCATTCTTTTTTCAGCATGTTTTAATCCAGCTAACATGCTGCTAGCCATAAAATGTGCTACGCCATTTTAATGTTGAAATTAAATGCATATTTTGCAAGAGCAATAAGAAAGTGAAGATGGCGCCGATAACATGCAATTAGATGTTACATAGCATGATCAGTTATTTGTCTCCGTTAATGTAGACAATGAACAGGACAGGTATTATGTAGGCAATGAACAGAACAGGTGCAAGGACACTAAAAGAACATGGGTTCAGTGTCTATCCCAATCTGAAGTTTAAAATTACATTGTTAAGGGAACCACGAATATAAAATGATACAAGATTCAATTGAAATCATATTCCCAGCGAACGAGCTGGTCGCCGAAGACGGTAAGTATAAAATAACATTGTAAAGTTATTCTCGTGTTTAGTTCATCGGTGTTTGCCAATAGTGGCGAAAATAACACCAAGTAAAGAACTTTTGAACTTCCAGTTCACTACTATCCATAGAATGTTGCACTTACTTTTTTTGTTGAAGAGATATAGCTACTGTTATCATACGTCCGGATTTCATGCTTGCGTCCAGACTAGTGTCCGGATCTTCAAAATGTCCAGATTCACAAAAGTGAATGTGACGAGAGAGAAATATAATTGTAGTTTAGAAAATCTCACGTATTTGGAAAAAGTGGATGCCATCCTGTCCATGGAAGAAAATTCATTGTTTACACTGTTTACATCCATTGTTGATGAGAAAGTGGGTGGGCACCCAGTTCAAACTGAAAATGAAAATCTTTGGCAGTTTTGTTTTAATTCTGCAATTCGTTACTATCATTTTGAATTACCAGACATTAATAAAAATTGCGTCTTCTTTGTATTCTGACTTCTTAATTTTTTTCTCTTCCTTAAACTCTGCTAAAAAGTCTTATCAAAGAGGGTCGAGGGCAGCATTTATAATTTATACTATACTTTAGCTTCCCTTCAAAACCTTCAACCCTCTCCACCACAGATTTCAATTTAAAAAGCTATGGTAACCCTAGATATACTGTCCTATGGCCATGAGAAAAACCCTGACAGGGTTGCCTCAATTAGGCGAGTCGAAGAAAGGAGGGAGAACGGGTATAAAATCAACTGCAACATTTGGCAAACTAAGCGCACTTCGTTAGGCGAGGGATTCGTTTTTGACCGAAAGCACACAGCGAAATGAGACTTTTGCCGGTTTTATCTGCGTCAAATGAAATAAATCCCTTTCCTTCAATCCCAAAATGCAGTGGAATATCCCATTTCCATAACAACCACCACCGGCATGTCTGGTGTCTGGAGTTTTTCTCGTGGTGGTAGGACAGTAGCCCTTCAAAGTTGGAGTATTCTTTTGTAAACACCCTGTATTTTTACCCGAGGAAAGTTTAGTGAAAGCACTTCAATGTTTTCTTCAAAAAACCAAACACTGCATTTCATTTTTTTTTTTTTCACACACACTTCCACGCAAGGGACTGGAAAAACATGTAAGGTATAATTGTAAAATATCACCATATATAGGTATAGAATCTCTGTTTATGAGTAATAATTTATGACTAGAAATGAGATCCTCACACATTGTTTAAAATCTTTGGTAAATATGTGCCAGGAAGAAATTTAGAAATATACTACAATATTAGATTTTGGCACTTTTTTTCCCAAAATAAAAAAATTCCAAAAATTTATAGTATGTGGATAAATGGTAATCCCAATGGTATGACTGTATCAAAACCAGATTCTTCATTGTCATTAACTATTGTAGGTATAATTTCTTTTTTATTTATTGCTTTTTAATGAACTTTACTCATATTTGCTTTTCAATTAAGCTTCCTATCTAACACAGTCTAAGAACTGAAAGTGCCCACTAATAAATTCATAAACAAAAATGTTAGTGACCACATAAGCCTTTACTAAACACCATCCATACATTTAATAAAGTTTTAGTTAAAAACTTGATCTATTGGAACTTTAATACCTCGGACTTCATAAGGCTTACCCGAAATACATTGTTCCATTTCACTTTTTGCTATTCTTAATTCCTTTGTAAGAGCATTGAAAAGTATGACAATACTACTGAGAAAAGTATACAAATTGCAATGATCTTCAAAATTAATTCAAACTTCCTGCAAAGGGAATCAGTTCCTGCACACGCCTGAAATATGCCTTTTGCTGGAGGAAAAAGGATGAAGTATCGCAGCACAACATAAGACAACATGCGATTAAAAGGTGACATGCGCAGTTACATTTACCATGCTATTGTGACGACGTATTAATCGAGTCCATTATAGTTTTTAGCTGTCATCTTAATAATCTTTAAATTATACAGGGTGTCCACACTTATCGTGGTAATTTCTAAACCGTTAGAGATAGACATACAGTTCCAATTGGAAAAATGCTTTAAATAAAGGGAAAAAATATATATTTTATGTTTTTTGAGTCACTAAATATATTTCTCGAAAAGTTACGAACTCATAACTTCTTATACGGGCCCCCAGTCATATTTAGTAAAATATTCTTCACACCACTAATGTTTCAGACAAAAAAAGTTCCACTCTTCTGCGACTAAAACTGAGCGAGTTATGGAGCTTTGAATTTCATGATTTTTAACCAATCAGCGGCACCGTCAAGAAAGTGCTGCGCATTGATTGGTGGATGGTCTTTAAGACGACTATTGAAGTAGAGTAAAGTGGTCTAAGTCAGAGATATTCAAAGCTCCATAACTCGGTTAGTTTTAGTCGCAGAAGAGTGGGACTTTTTTTGTTTAAAATTTTAGAGTGTCAAAAATATTTTACTATATATGACTGATACATAGTGAAATATATATCAGGGGAACCGTATAAAAAGTTAGAATTCCTAACTTTTTCAGGAATATATTTAGTGACTCAAAAAACATTTATTGTAATTCTTCCCTTCATTTAAAGTATTTTTCCATTTGTCTATCTCTAACAGTTTAGAAATTAGCTATTGGACCACGATAAGTGTGGACACCCTGTGTACAGTAAAACACCGTTTATACGTCTTTCAAGGAACTGACGTAAAACGACGTATAAATGAAAAGACGTATAACCGAAACGAATTGCAATGAATAGGAATGAATCGGGACCGTGATGAAACGACGTATAAATGAGAAACGTATAAACGGGGCTTTACTGTACTTAAAAAAAATGGTGACTGTCATTCTAAGCCTTAAGTATTAAAAATTGTAATGATCACATAAAAGTTAAGCGTATAGTGCAAGTCTCTGCATTATTAGGGTAATGATGAGCTTCAAAACATTAAGTTAGTCTTCCACTTTAAATGAGAGTTCCTTGTTGTTTGTCAATAAAGCAAAAATCCACAGTCATTAGTTATTACCGAGAGCAAGTAGCGCCCGGACATAGTAACTTTTATTCGCCCATGTAGTCATTCTGTTGACTTAAGCATAATAGATGCAAGAATATTATGTTTGCGATGCCCTCCTCAAGAATCGTCGGCGACATCGATACGCCCCTACTTTCTTTCCACTGCCGACAATACAGGGCCGCAGTAGTCTTGTGGTAAGGTGTCGGCCTCAAGGCTGTAGCTTCCATGTTCGAAACCTTATTCCACTGAAGATCGGTAATGTGTTGGGTCTGTTGCACGCTGAATCATACGTAGGGGGTTAAACGTCCTCCCGCTGGTGCGGTACGGAAGTTTGGAGGGGGTGTCAGCTCAGGCGTCGTCCTCGTCATCTGACCGTGGTTCAAAATGGGAACGTTATACAGCTAAATTGCTTCAAAGCAGGGCGTTAATAAAACTAAGAATTAAACTGCCGACAGGTACTGCTTTCCAGCAAAAAATAGCATATGGAATATGACGATTTGTAGACTAAGTTGGGAGAGTGGATAAATATTTTCACACTAGAAGTCTAAATAAATAGGAAAAAATCACAAAACTCCCCTCTTGATATTGGAAAGCAAATATCAGTCGAAACGAGATTAAATGGAAAGACAGAAGAGGATGTGCATATGAATTTCTTGATTATGATAATTTAGTAATTTTCCATAAACACGACACTCTCAAAAATGCACCAAGTAAAATAATCTTGTACCTCAAAACGTTCCATTTTTCGTCAACTTCAAGGTGAAAAATTGCTGCACCACATACAATTGTGCACATTGTAGCGCTACCACCCTAACAGAAAAGTTATATTTTGTGACAATAGACAGATAATAAAGATCATACAAATATAGCCAAAATTAAAAAAGGAAGGTAATAAAAGCAATCCTAGAGTAATTCGAAGGTAACGAAAAGCAAAAAACAAAACAAAGAATCCATTCTAGTTCACTTTTTCAAGGGCTAAGTACTATTCGAAATGGATTCAAAAGAATATTTGGGAAATTTTCAGTAAGAAGCAAGCCTTAAGCTAAACAGAGCTTCTCATAGCCCGAACTCCCCAAACACAGATTCCAAGGAGGCTAATCCACAAGATCAAGCATCAAAAGAAAAAGAAATTACAACACACATTTTGTAACAACATTTTTGTTTGACAACTGTTTTCGAACTACTAGTAAAGTCATTAACCGATTTTATTGCACACACTGTAGTTGTATTATAAAACATCATTATTGTTATCCAATTACTAGAACGTTTTTAGAATTTTTTTTAACATCTGACACTTCGGCCATCTTCGACTTTCAGCTGTAATTAAAACCTTAGACATAAATCCCCAATTTCTACGAAGTAAAATTTTGAAGAAAATATTTATACAATAATTTGTTCGGCCATTTCAGTGTGATTTAATCATTTGAAGAATCTGCTTTTGAATTCTCTGATAAAACATTTTAAATTGAAATCTATCATGATGAGATCTCCTTGGATTGATGATCGGTATTTATGAGGTGTGTATACACGGCATAAAAATGGAAGGTTGCTCCGATGTTCACGAAAAGATGCCAAATGGCGTGCGCACATGGAATGCGCCCATCGCATTTGAAGAACATCACGCCTGCTATGTAGACCAAGCCTCCCATGCATAGCTCCCACAGACCAGACTTTTCACGCTGTAAGTAAAAGAGAAAACACTTTATGAGCAGTATCTACAGCGAATTATATCATATGTATTGAGAAGAAATTTCTGTAAGACTATAGAGGAAACTAGGGATACTTGAGCCTACGTGATTTTCTCAGATTGTGAAATAATTGGCAATTTGTGTGTGACATTTTTATTTGACCTTTGGTCACATGATCTATTGGAAGGGATTTTTATTCCAATCTGAAAAGCCATCAAAATGGTGTGAACATCGAATAGTGTGTGGTACATCATAGGGTCAAGTATCCCTAACTTTAGGGATACTTGACCCTACGTGATTTCATGAAATGTATTTATTTTTTGATAAAATGAGATATCAATTTAGCATAAGTATATACCTCATTCTTGAAACCAAATCTTTTTATGATACTCACAATTCAAATGTTCGAGAAATATAATAAAAAGTAAAAGTAGGGTCAAGTCTCCCTAGTTTTCCCTATATGGGGTGTTCAGAGTTAAAATGAATCCAGTCCGTGAGAATCATTTCTGCGAAAACAGATCTCAAAGTTGATTAGTTTTCAAAGTGAACATCGAAATGGTGTGTGATACATCGTAGGGTCCCTAACCTTAGGGATACTTGACCCTACGTGATTTCATGAAATGTATTTATTTTTTGATTAAATGCGATATCAATTTAGCATAAGTATATATCTCATTCTTAAAACCAAATCCTTTTATGATGCTTACAATTCAAATATTCGAGAAATATAATAAAAAGTAAAAGTAGGGTCAAGTATCCCTAGTTTCCCCTATATGGAGAGTTTAGAGATAAAATGAATCCAGTCCATGATAATCATTTCTGAAGAAACAGATCTCAAAGTTGATTAGTTTTCAAAATAACTGGACTTCTAATGCTGCCTGGTGGATTCAAGTTGAACTTTGGACTTGACAGAAACAGAAAAAAAACATAGTTAAAATTTTCGTTAATTAGTGGCACTGTGCAAATATCTGATGTGAATTTTGCAGATATTTTATTAAATAAAAGAAGGAAACTCATTCCATTGTTGTTAAAAATTAAATTCACTAATTCAGATAATTCTAGAAATAGATAATAGAAACCTTCAAATAGCTTGACGAATTTTTAACTTTTTTTAAAATTTATTTTCACAGAGCGCATCACTTGTACTACATTCTAGTAAAAATGTGTTTCATTTGGAGCCATACACTCGGTTCTATGGCCTTTTGAATAATATTCATACTAAATTGCGTAATTCGAAAGGCATCTGTATTCGCGTAGTACGATATATCATAGATTATTTTATTCTACTTCCGAAGTTACTGGGTCGAAATTTAAGACGTTCTCTATTACAGTAAAGCACCGTTTATACATCTTTCAAGGGACTGGCGCAAAACGACGTATTAGTTAAAAGTCGTATAAACGAAATTTTGTTAAACAACTTTTATTTTTACAATTTTAAAATGCTACTCATAAAAGTTCATTTAAAAGTAGTTGTTTTAAAGTTTTTTTAAAGATATTACTGGTATAATACTATATAGTATGGAAATCAATTATGAAATTTTAAAATTAAACATTTAACATAAAAGTGGGAAAAAAATGATACCTTTATTGCATATCTTGAATACTAATTATACGAGGGTAAGTCATTAAGTAAGTCACAAAAGATAGGAAAAAAATAATTTACCATGATAATCACTTGGAAACAATTTTATTTTTCAACATGATCTCCACCAATGTTGGTGCACTTATCCCATCGTTTTATCAGCGCCTCAATTCCAGCTGCATAAAATTCTTTGGGTTGCTGTCTCATCCACAGTAGGACTTCGTGTTGAATGTCGTCATCGTCTGCAAAGTGTTTGCATCCAAGATGTTGTTTTAGTGGACCAAACAGATGAAAATCGCTCGGGGCTAAGTCTGGTTGGTCAGCGCCACAGCATCCACCTTACAGCCCAGACTTAGCCCCAAGCGAATTTCATCTGACGACAACGATGACGAGTGACACAGTTTTCAGATTTTAGAATGGGGGTAAAAGACGTTTAACCGAAGCTTCGCGTCATATGAATGAAGTACTTTATCATTACAATGGATATCAACGAATCGGGACTGCGATGAAACGATGTAAAATGAGAAACGTATAAACGGTGCTTTACTGCAGCTAATTGTTGAAAAAATTAGGACCTTAAATTATTCTCATTTCATAATGGGTGAACTCGTACATTGCATTTGCAATTACCCTTCATTATCCCAGCTATAAAAAGAAACAATATTACCTACTAAAAAGTTACGGTCGTCTTAATATGTTTTTAAATTGTTTTCAAATAATAGTTTCTCTATTCACCGTTAATTATCACATGGCTTCGTGCTAGTGCGTATTTTATCCTCGCGGGAAATTGCTTCTTCTCATTTAGTGTTTTACGAGGTTTTATTCCCTGCTTCCCATTTTGTTTCAAGAAGTGCTACAATTAAACGTCTATTTTTACTTCGCAGTATTCCGGAGACGTTTTAAATATCTGCTAAGAAGATTGGACTAATTCACTAAGAGACGAAACAAATAGTTTTGGTAATAAGCAAGATTTTATGAAAAGAACTCTCTTACCATGTAAAACCATGCATATCCTGGTGTTATTCCGATGATGAGATAAAATAGAGTTTCTAAAGTTTTGTACCTAAATAGAAAAAAGAAGAACAATAGCTGAAAATTTGTTTACCATAATTATGAAAGAAATGTTTAAGATTATAAAATAATTTATATCAACAAATGCAATACTTATCAAAAAGTTGCTAAGTTTAATTTTAAAAATTATGTTTTATGCGTCAGGGTATCTTTTATTATTAAATATGCACACTTTCTTTCTTTTTTACACTACATGCGTCTATTTTCAAGATTGTTTTCTACAAAGCACGATAAAATTTATACGATAAGATTTTTTCCTTATGCAACACATTACCAAAATGTTTAAGAAAAATCTTATATTTCCTCTTTTTATAGAAAGCCCTTTTTTTCACCGATCTTATTTAAAACCCATATAATTTTATTTTACAATCAGCCATTTTAATTGACTTTCTGCACAGATATCGTTTTTGGATTTTCAAATGTATTGCAAAAGCAACAACAGTAAAATTAGTAAAAACGTGGAATTGACGAAAGATGTATCTCGATTTTTGTATAACATTTAAAATAAATTGAGCCTAACGATAATCAAATAAATTAAATTAGTAAATAAAGCAAATTTAAAAATAAATTTAAACATACATTACAAAATTTAAACAATGTTTAAGCAGCGCGCAGTTTTCCGCTGCATACAACAAACAAAGGAAGTCAATGATAATTCAAAGAAAGTAAAAACCACGAAATAAATTCTGATAGAATCGAATTGAACAGACAAGGAATCCATTCTAGTCCACTTTTTTCAAGGGCTATAGACTAAATTCGAAATGGATTCAAATAAATTGGGAAAATTTTCTGTAGGAGGCTTGACTTAAGTCTAACCAAAGCCTTTTCATAGACTGAAATTTCCCAAACCACAAAACAAACAAGATAAGTAAACAAAAAAGAATTTTCAGGAAGAAAAAACAAACATAATACCGCTAACCAGATTGATTTTAAATTTTTTTAGCCTTCCGGCAAAAATACCTTCATAAAAATATCAGTAAAGAAAAATTCAAACTTACACCACTCTTGCGAAGAATTAAAATGTCCAAATTCAATTGATCGATTTAATAAATTGATTAATTTTAAAACAATTGATTCAAATAAATTGATTCATTCATAAAATGGATTTTAGTCAGAAATATTAAAGAAGTTCCCAGAAAGCAATTTTAGTTTGCAGCAAATTTGCAGCAGACTTGCACTGCAAATCTGCAAGCTTACAGCAAATTTGTCACGACAAGAGTGCAAGTGTGAAACAAGTTTGCAGCAAGTTAACGCAAGCTTCGAAGTCACCATGGGACGAACTTGCAGCAGACTTGCACTGCAAACTCATTGCAAATTATAGCAAAAACAGAGTACGAACACAAACCAGGATAGAACTCGCGACCTACCGGTTGGTAGCCTGACGTCTATACCACTCACCCAACTCGACTACGGGAGGAGAAGATAGATTTCGCTAGTACATCTTTCGATTCCATTTGTATACGATTTATTTTAAACTATTTTATTGATTTCGTTAATTTTTTGAGTTGAGAATATGATTTGAAGTCAATGAGAGAGCGATTTTCGCTAATAACTACGTTTTGCTAGTAGAATAAATTATGAAATTAGAGTTCAAAAGTAATTACTTTAAAATGGGACAAAATGTATAAGTTATTATTTTTCAACAAACATTGACTGTTTTTTCGGTTTAATTTTGTTTATAAATGTTAAAATTTCAACATTAAGAAAAAGGCGATATATTTTTCTTTAAAGTAAAAATTTTTAGTAAAAAGATGGAAAATGTTTCAAAATTTTTTTTATAAAAAAAAGTTAGTTTTTTTACAAATTATCATTGATTTATTGAATTAATAAAAAGAAGGACGGTCTAGGAAATGCTATTAAAAATCGGATTTTTTTTTTAAACAGAGACAAAGATAATTATCTCTTTGTACTATCTTTGCATCAAGCTTGTTTTGCAAATTTGCATTGCAAAGGAGGTGCCGCTATTTGTCACTGTGAACTTGCAGCAGACTTGCAATGCAAGGAAGTGGCGCTAGTTGTCACGACGAATTTGCTACAAGTTCGCTTCAAATTTGACGCGTTAAATTTGCTATGACAAGCTAATATCAAGTCAAAATCAAACTTGCTGCAAACTTACGTGCTATCTGGGTTAGAACCTTAAGCTAAATTAACCGAATAAGTTATCCAGGAACCAAGGCGAAATCTTCAATCAAAAAGGAACCGAAAGTAAAATTTAATATGCTTTTCTCTGCAATCTCCACCAGTTCCGAGTCGAAACATAAAATCAAATAATGAGTTTTGCATCAGATCTTCGTCAGAAAAAGAGAAAAGAATTATTTTAAGATTATCTCACACATTTTTTTTATTTGTAAATTAATTCACATTTGAAATCTTTTAAAGTATTGTGGAACTTAACTAATATGAACTTACCTAATTCACAATAAAAATTCGATTTATCCATAAATCTTAACTAAGAAAAACTGGGTTTTAAAATACGTACAAGAGAAAACAACAGTTTTAAAACTAAAAACGGCACTAAAGATTTAGTTCTTATTTCTAACAGTTTTAATATATAATACATAATTTACAATAAATAATTTTAACAAATGAATTAATAATTATTGTTATTAATAATTTCAATAAATAAGAGAGTAATTTAATAAAGAAATAGTATATACAGCACTTTGAATACAACTATTGCATAACAAAACTTCAATTAAACAGTACAAGTCACATCTAATGCGTTAAACTTTTTTTTAAATATTATTGAATATTGTTACAAAAATGTCGCTTTCCTGCGTTGTTAGTTTTATGGATGAGAAGAGAGACTTACAGGGATTCGTATCGGATGGAAGCCAATGAACCCCGACCTTGGCGACGAAATAAAGGTTTCAGAAAATATAAGAATTGTCACTTTATCTCTATTAGGAATAGAGTTATGGAGATTCTAACTGGAATTTTCCATGTGACGTCACGCCCTTCGGAAAGGCTATAAATACCGAGCTGCAAGAAAGGAAGACAGTCTCTGTGGAGTTTTACTGTAGTGCGAGCTGGTAAGCTGATAGACGCCGAGCGCTATCGAAAGTGTTGTTACTATTATTATTAGTGATTTCCTGTCTACTTGTCACGCGTACTTGTACAAGTGCTTTTTATTTTGTTTCCCGTGCTTCCGAGTTTTCCGGAATATCTTTATGTATAAAAGGCAAATACCATGACTCACTCATCACGGAATCTCCCAAACCACTGGGACTAGAAACTTGAAATTTGGCAGTATTGGCTTCTTGGGGAGTAGGTGCTCACTAATAAAGGATTTTTCGAAATTTTAATTAGAATTTAAATTATTTAAAATTACTTTAAATTTTAACGTTTCCCGTTTTTCCGGAATAACTTCGGGTCCTATTATCGCAAAAAAAACCATTTTTACATCATCTTAAAGATTAAAAAAAATTAGCTTTTCAATAACACCGATCTTATTTCCATGCGACATTTTGTTCAATTTTAATTAATGTTTCAAAATGTTTTAAAACATGAATTATACCAATGTTTCTATTGTTGCAAATAAAATTCAAACATCTCTTTATTTCTGCAAATCTTTTATTCACGCGCTTTTGCAATTGTTACGGTTGTGATAGTATAAATTGTTTTCTTGGGAAATCAACTCCAAAGCAGAATTTTCACTTTAGTATTCATTGCATTTCTGAAATATTTTATCTCACCTGCTTCAAGGTAATATTTTTATAAAGCGTGGCAACAGATATTTGATTTTAAGTTTGTTTATTTTTATTGTGTGTGAGGTAGACTGAAATGATTTTCGTCCTTCTTTTCTTCGATCATTTAATCTCATGCTTTCCATTAAAATTATTTGGCATGAAAATGCTTACAAATTTTTGTATACTGGATTATAGGTAATCAATTTTTTATTAAAATTATGGTTAGGGTTGCCGCCAAACTTAAATTTCCTAAAGTGATAACTAATCAAATTTGATATTAGAAACTAGAAATTACAGCCTGAAACTAGGAATTACCAAAAGGCAATAGTGTTCGGGAAAACTAACTAATTTTTAAATTTTACTGTCTAATTCCTATACTCCCGGGTCTTTTAGATGTCTATGAATTTTTTGCCGCCTCACTTTTTGTACCCACTGGTTCACACGGGCCTCCAGCATGTTTGGCTTTCTCGATCCTATTCAGCGTTAATCATTCTACCGATGAGTGATAGATGAATTGAGTGGAAGTTATTTGAAACTCAGTTTGTAAGTTTCATTAGCTGCGATGCATTATAAAGAATTGTATCGCTGGCATTTTAAAATTTACGTCTTTAAATATTTCACTATTTGTCAAATACAATAAAATATTCAGTTTTTTGTTCATCTTCCCTGAGTTATCGTGGCTGAAACTGCGACCAGTAATGCTATAATTAATATAAAATACAAAAATAAAAACAAATTTAAACGGGCGGACCAGCTGGTCGCCGAAGGCGGCTGGTTCGTGAATAAAACGTCCTTCTTCATTCTCCTGTTTGTTGGACTGCTTTCAAATTATACCCACTGGGCGATTTTTGTAACAATGTATTGCACTGCAGTCAAGTCCTCGAATGAATTTAGGATTATAAAAAATTATTCCCTTGCGATCATTCAGGACGCAAGGCATAGCCGCATGCTCCACTGTAATATAAAAAGACATTTTATAAACCAATTCAATTGTGCAGGCAATGACTTGATTATCACGATGTGCATAATAAAGCAACGATATCAGAAAAAAAGATACAGTAAAGCATCGTTTGTACGTCTCTCATTTATATGTCGTTTCATCACAGTCCCGATTCATTCGTATTCATTGCAATGATAAAGTACTTCCTTTATAAGACGGAAAGCTTCGGTTATACGTCGTTTTCCCCCCATTCTAAAATGTGAACCTCTTCCCTCATTCTAAAATGAACTTTCCCTTTCAAAATGTGAACTTCCCCTTTCTAGTACGTGAACTGGGCTAAAGATACCATGAATTCGAAATTATTCGCAATTGATGAATTGATAGAAGACAAATTGTCTGGTGCCAATTTAAGCGATAATGAAGTTATTGCACCCTTTAAAGCCGCAATAGACTCTAATGAAAAACTTATTTATTTTTTCAAAAGAAAAGTGAAAAAACATTCAATGAACTAAAGTCGATTCATAATGATGCATTTAATGCATACATACAATCATAACGTCAGACGACGGTTAAGGATTTGCTTAATTAAACGCCTACCCGCATGCACATAAATCGAATAAGATATGCACAATTTGTACTCAAAATATGCAATAAAGGTATGATTTTTCTCACTTTTATGATGCACGTTTAATTTTAAAATTTAATTATTGATTTCCATACCATGTAGTGTTATACTACTACTAACTTTTTAAAAAATTATGATTTATTGTCCTACTAAGCTTGGTGCTCCTATTTAGAAAAAGTCCTATTAATGCGAAATAAACCTATAAAAATTACGGGAGGCTGTCTTTTTCCAACAGTCGCTGATGTTAAAGGAGTAGGACTACTTGACTCGCGTGACCCTTTTCCGATTTTCAAACTTTTTTTGTAACTTATTTTGTTAACCTTTATCTCTAAAATAAGACATTAGTTATGTTTTAAACATAAGTAGTTACCGAGATATAGAGGATCGCGTCACCAATTCATGCGTATTTTTGCCCAAATTTGGGACTCAGTAGTCGCTGAACTACAATTCCGATTTTCAATTTTTTTTTGTAACTTCTGTTGTTACCCTTTATCTCTAAAATAAGATATTAGTTATGTTTTCAACTTATGTAGTTACCGAGATATGGAGGATCTCCCATACAACGTTTTTTATGGAGTTTTGGCGTGTGAATCAAATTCCTTCCTGAAACACCAATGGGGGGGGACGTAGTTCTACGTTAAAAGTTAAAATTATTACTTTTAAATAAAGTTGCATTCGTAGCATTAAATTTCTAATAATCAAAGTTGTTTAATAAAAATTCCATTATACTTCTTACGTCTTTTTTTATACGTTAGAAGCTTGAAAGACGTATAAACGGCGCTTTACTGTATTTCATGAATTATCGAAATTCATGAAGGAAAAACATCTCCAACATTTATACCATTATAGGCTTATTCCTAGCTTACAGTGGCGTGTCCACTGTAACCTACAGGCACCTATTGTTTAGCAACGTATTCCGAAACCATCCGCGCTTGTGCGCATGCTCCGGACGGAGTTATTTTCATCAAAATAAGGGGAAAGTGAAGAATGGAAGGGGAGATGTTTACATTTTACTATCCAGCAACGGATTCCGAGACTATCACTTTCGGACGATTTTACATTGGAAAAGGGTGTCAGGCAATGTGTCATATGAGCGCATTTCTACAGGTTCTTATTCTGATCCATGGTAAAATGTAAACATCACCTTCCATTTCTTCCACTTTCTCCCTATTTTTGATGAAAATAACTCCACTTGGCACATGCACCAAAAGCCTGGTCGATCAGATACTAAATAACCCCAGTGATCTAACAAAGAACTCCGGAAATGCGCTCATATGACGCATTGCCTGTCACCCCTTTCCGGTGTAAAATCGGCCACAAGTGCTAGTTTCGGAATCCGTTTCTAAACAGTAGTAACAAGACGGGTACTGTGCTCTATAATGGATGGAAGTATCAATTCAGTGCCAGGTGAAAGAGACAGGTGGTTTGTTTACCTTTCATGGAAGAAGTATTGGTAAATGATTCCCAGCATTGCCATTGTCCAAACGATCCAACTAAGGTTTTGCGTCCAAAAATTCCTCTCTGCGTCTTTCAGAAGCAACCTGAAATAGATCGATGAAATGAAAAATGGATAGCCTAGGTATTTTCTTGACAGTGCGATAGATTTCTAAAGGAAATAGATGAAGCTCTTTTTTTAGGTTTGTAAGGTTGTGTTTGTTCTTGCAAGGTTTCCATAGTTTCTGAATGAATCAAAACCTGAAGCAAAAACTGAATCTAAGGACATTTGTAACTTTGTTAAAATTCCATTTTTGTGGCTGAGGCACATTGTGGCTTTAGTTTTATATCTGGCGATTCTTTTAAGGAATTTTGTTAGGCACAAAAAGCGAGTTTGCCAATATCACTTGTTAGTCTCATAAAGTAGATACAGGCAGCTTGAGTAACACTAGTTATGAAGAGCTGCTGGATAATAAGCTAAAAGCGTCATGGCTTGTTGCAGCGGAATTTCTATGAGATAGAGCATTTCTTATTGTTTCAGAAATGACGAATCATATAAGTAAAAAGAGGCATTTATTTGGACGACCACATTAAAGAAATACATACATCTTATAGGTACAGTACCAGTAGCAGCTTACATAGCACTGAAGTCTCTCCGAGGAGAGAATGCTTAGAGGACCTACAGACCGTACCTTAAATGACATAGTAGAGACAAGTATATATGCTCTGCTAATAATCAGTAGATCTACATATCAGCTTCGGGAATCGAATAGACAACGTCATACGATTCCGATTAAATAGCTGCCAATATAGATGTCAAGTGAAGTGACTAGCTCAAAGAAATGACGTAAAATCTTAAAGAAAGAATGCTTCGAATCTTAGAGCAAAGGTACGAGAGACAATTTAGAAAAGATGCAAGCTTCGTAGCTTAAAATGCAGAATTTCCTAACAAATCTCGCACGTAATATATAGATTTACATGCAATATTCACGAATACTGTTCACAAGAAAAGGTTTGGTGACAAGTTTATGGATTATGTTTAATTCTGAAGAAATTTGTTTACAACAATAAAAAAAGAAATTAGACGAACATTATACTTTATTTCGTACATATTTATAGACTATTGTAATGAAATATGGAAATGAAGCGTTGTTTTCTGACTCTGCTTTTCACAAGATGTAACTGAATAAGCTCGTTTCTAATACTATTTTTCGAATGCAAACTCATTTATAAATCCATAAAACTCTCATCACAAAAAGAAGCAGATAAAAGTACTCTACACCGGTATAATCAACTTACATAATATAAAAAAGAAATAAACTATTCATCATTATGTTAAAACTTACAAATAGTTAATGACGATGTTTATAATTTATATTGATTCTATAATTTTTTATTTGAACGTATTTAAAAACGAACTATATTTTGATTAAACCACATTTGATTCGGACGTTTTATAAATTATTTTTATTCCCAAATCATTTTCAGAATTTGCAATTAAATGCAAAGGATTCCTGAACAATAATAACTTAACAAATCTTTAAATATAACATAGGGGCCGTCCACAAATGATGTCACGCTTGGAGGGGGTTTCGTGAAATTGTGACAAGGGGGGGGGGGGTAACAAGAAGTGTGACATCACACATTTTGGTTAAAATAAAAACATTTAAAATCAGCAGATTAAATTTTGAAGTTATTTTAGAATTGCGAGAATTTGAGAGTATTTTTAATCACGGCTAAAACAACTTTCATGTGATTTTTTTTCACTTATATCCCTTCCTTTTTGAAAAAAGGCCTTCAGGGTAGGTTCTGAGAATATGGTAGCAGCAGAAATTCTTCACCATTAGAAGAACCCCCCTGTCACACCCTTGAAATGTCCAGCAAAAGATACGTCGCCCCATCGAGATGAGTGGTAGAACTGGTAGTGGCACAAACAGGTTGATCTTATCTTTTGTATAGAGCAGGACAACATAAAAAGGTCTTAAAGCACTTATAAATCGAGCTGACTCATAAAATTATAAATTTCCATCACTCTTTGCTGCACAAATTTTGAAAGCAGATGAACTTTTTCTCCGATCAGTGAGGAGTAGTTACAAAGTGTTGCTATATGACCTCTACTATCTTTGAGTGCAAAGTGTGCTTTCTACTCGTGTTTGCAAGCATTGCGGTTTGTATTTCGCATCCAATGCCATGTTGAAGAAACACATAATTGGTGTGCATAAAATCACTGGAAAGTGTCAACCAGAAGTTGGCAGAGTTAGACCGCTTCGAATAGCTGCGCGCGCAGACAACAAGAACTCATGGCTGTAATCGCTTTCACCGAAAATGTGGAATCTGCAGATTGGGTGGATGAAGACGACATTGACATCAGAGGACTTACTATCCCCGAGGATGAGAGCTATGTCAAAATGCCCGTGTACTCGATGAAACGAGCACATATCTTTTCCATGGGAGAAAGAGTCGTAGTAGTAAATGATTCCGAGTAATTTCTACTTTATGATTGTGTATATAATTTTATAAATGTTCATATAAGTTAATGTGACAAATGAAATGAGATGGCAATTCCATTAAGTAAAACTAATATTGAGGCGGTTTTTTTAAAAATGCAATCTGTTTAAGAGTATTTTGTGTTCATAAAGTAAAGATAAGATTTAAAGCAAAATATATCAAATTCCAAAATACTACTGTTTTCAATTGCTCTTTTATATTAATATTTTATTAGTATTTTATATTAATAATATTTCTTGTTGTAAACCTTAATCTTATTTCATACAAAATAAGTACACATATAATCATTATTACTGTTATGCTCACAAATGTCATTAAAACACATAGTTAAAGTTTAAAAATAAAATTTGAAATATGATCTATAACGTAGTGTTTTGTTTCTGAACTGCAAGTATATGTTTATGTAATATAGCGTGACATGTGACAAGGGGGGGGGGGTAAAAAGGTATAGTGAAGTGTGACACTTTGTAACAAAGGGGGGAAGGAGGGGTCAAAAATATTGAAAAAAAAGTGTGACATCATTTATGAACAGTCCCATACATCATAAACACTGAAAAACAACAATAAAAATTTGAAAACTGTGCTAATGACACATTGATTATCAAAAGAACTTAATATCCGGTATTGAACAATTTTTGAAAAAATACAACTAATTCCGTTTATTTAACAGAAACTAGGGATTGAACTCACCATGGTGTATAAGATGCTGCGATAAATATATAAATAATGGCACGATCACAAACGTGAAGAGCTTCTTTAAGAGGTCTATAATAGAAAGAAATAACATTAACAGCTCTAGTGTTATGACAAAAATGGTAAATAGAGATTTTTTTTTATGCTTTAAATTAATTAATTTTGTAGAAAAAATGCTGACGTGAACTAAGGCACAATATTCATAAAATCTTTTTGTGTCACTATAAGTTGCAAATATGAATTTTATTTAGTTTTCGTCTTCTTTGATACATGTTTAAAATATTGCTGAAATCAATTCTATGAAGAAAAAAGTTATGAAAAGATTCAAATGATGAAATTCCGATGATGAATGATTCTATGGAAAATGTTCAAAGATGGGACATATTTTTTCAACGCGTTTCTTCTTATTGTTACTTTTGGTTATTAGATAAACGTAGGTTCCGTCACGAAAATAAAGTTGCGTTAGGCTAGAAAGTTAAGCAATTTAACCGTATATTTTTTTTAAAAGAAAACTTAATACGTAAGTAGCTTTGAGGTAAAGTTATAAAGATATCAAATGAAGATTATCTCAGTAAAATGAAAAAAAATTATAACATATTTCCACTGTTCTTGAAAAACTACAACTGAAAATATCTTGAGAGAATACGTCATTTAATTTAATAAGAACAACAAAATCAACAGTTAATAGCTTACAGCAGTGGTTCCCAAACTGCTTTGACCTTGGGAAATTCAGTTTTTTTCCCTAAAGTGACCTATGTAAAATTCCAACGAGTTTCTTTTTTCCGTAACATTGGGAAATTCAGTTTTTTCCCCTAAAGTGGCCTATGTAAAACTCCAACGAGTATCTTTTTTACGTAACCTTGGGAAATTCAGAATTTTTTCTCTCTAAAGTGACCTATGTAAAACTCCAGCGAGTATCTTTTTTACGTAACCTTGGGAAATTCAGTTTTTTTTTCTCTAAAGTGACCTGTGTAAAACTCCAACGAGTATCTTTTTCAAGATAATAAGTAGTTTTTGTATCAGTCCCGACGAGGGAGGGGAGTAGGAGGGGCAAAATATCCGGCGCCCAGGTCCAGAATAAGGGAAAATATATTTTCTTAATTCAAGAGTGTTTATTTCTATCCATGGGAAATGATGCCCACTATGAGTTAAACTATAATTTTATACATATTTTCTCTGAATATAAAACTCACACATTCTGATCGAAATTTATTTCTCTGAATATAAAATTCACATATTAATCAAAATTACAGACGGTGGATAGAAATTAGATTTTCGTAACACTATGTGATGTGACCAGGCAACCGGGAGAAAGACCTCCGTTCGCTTCTTAGTCATCGCAGTCATAATTCGTAAGGGGGCCCGTATACCAGAATGAGGGTACCTTATGCCAGTAATTAGCTCTGGGGCCCGGATTAACACTCAGCAGCGTTGTTTTGTAGAGCTCAGTTAAATATAAATAAAACACAATTTAGGTCATATAAAATTTATTGAATAAATTTTAATAATTATAACCATCAGTGATATGAATGAGCTCGTTGACCACCACACATTTTCTTAAGTCGTGGAATTAAACTAAATCTAATTATCCTTTATGACAAAACATGCCGGAAACCGGCTTCGTACAAATAAGAAGTAGCATATGGGATTACAATTCTGAGCTTTAGCATTTATCAGCGAAATTCATCTTTTACTGACAACCAAAACTCAGTCTATTCCACAATGCTAAATTTTGTCTTGATGAATTGTCGCAGGACAACTCAATCGGATTATTTCCTTATGCCTCAGTAAATGCAGATGGAAGAGTGGCATTAATATAGGTTGTATCTATGTCCAATCCATGCACAGTTATCAATATTATCATTTTGAAAGTAAATTTTTCAAATACAGGTGATAAGCTGTGATAAGTGTTCTACAAAAATGGCTACACTTTCGAACCTATCAAAATGAATTAAAAATTGTAAATAAAACTATGAAAATCATATAATATCCCTCGTCATCTCTGTGAGGAAATTGAGACTCCCTAGGGCCCCACGGTGTATGGGTACCATTGGCTCTCATGTTATTGAGTGACATTTTTTTAATAACGCAGAAATTGATTGAGAATTCAGGTTCCCATTCACTCTGTGGCAAAGAGTGACTTGTTGATGGACATTTCCGTTGATGGGCAAAGAGGAGGGCTGGCGAATTTGGACCACCTGCACGTTTTTAATATACAGTGATTGATAAGTAATTTTAATAAAAAAAGTAGTGGGTTTTTTTTTTTTGCACAAATTCACTTTAAATTAGAAAAAAATAGTACATTAAAATTACGTCATCAGTCTAATTATGGAAACTTGTTTTCCAAGTTGAATCACCAATTTCTTAGAGCACAAAAAAATCAGACGAATTTTTTATTTCTCAAGTTCACACCAGCACACAAGGCAAACCCAAGAATCACATTTTATGCGCTGTATTCATTTCTCCTTCTTCTTCCTTTGTCTCTTCACATATGAAAGAAGACATGACATGACGCCACCCACACCCATGGGGCCTAAAACCTCAAGGGTTATCTAACCAGTTGGATGGGTGTAGGGTGGATGAGTACAACAATTTCCACCACAGGGCCCTGGGAACCCACGCGAATGCCATACCCCGAACAACTTTAAATTCTTAACTCCCCCATGGTTTAAACTTATGAAAAAACTTAACCCCCAAATTTATCAGCCAGTCGCCGAGTTTTTCGCCAAGGTCCGGGTTCATTGGCTTAGCTTCTAGTAAAACCTCTGTAAAACTCTCTTTCCTGCCATAAGTTTAGCATGTTGGGGAAACAACTTTACAGTAATTTTAACAAATGAGCATTAACATGGGACAGTATCTTTACGTTGGAATATTTAGTAACTGTGGAAAGAAAATCAATCTAAAAATGTGTTCTGTTGGTGAGTGATATTTCTTTTTGTGAGAAAAAGAAGCAAATCCGTGGCGATACGGTAAAATATTAATCCGTTAATATTGTTTTGTTAGAAGCAAATAAAAACTTATTTTAACTGCGAAGACTTATCCGACTGTCGGATCTCTACAAACTCCTCAACGGAAATTTGAGCACAGAGACATTATTTTTATTCTATTGATTTTCCAAAAATATAAATGGGAAGCCCATTTTAAAACTCTCTTGGGACATCTTGAAACTAGAAAGTTTCTGGCTAAAGGTCTAAAAATATGTAAAAATGAAAAATGAATGGTACATGCGTTTCACTTAAATCGATTCTAGGATACTAGTTCTTGTTTGTTCTTTTTCTTTGACTTCATGCAGCTGTTTAATGTATTAGACCTTTGTTTTATTTATAGAAGAATTCTTCTTCCTCTAGAAATACACTTTTTCTATTAAATTGTATTGTTTGGGCACAAAACTGATTTATTTTCGGCTGTCGTCTTTAGCTCTGAAAACGCTTGTAAATTAACTTCTATAAAGGAATAAAACGCAATTTTTCCACCTTATATGGGATTTGACTCATATAAATATTTAAGTATTTTGTTCATTTCCTATGAAATTGAATGAATCGTTTCATTCGTTTTAAAATCAATAAATTTAATAAAAACAGTTTTTTTAAAACCGAATTTAAATACAGTGGAAGCCGCTTGTAATGCTCACTTTGGGTTAGAGTCAAGGTGATCACTACATACGAGTGATCAGTACATCCAAAATGCCTTAAAAGTAATACGTATCTATAGGTATGCAGGAATAGCGGAAAAAACAGACCACAGAACATTGCTAGTATGTACTCATTCGTTTAAAACTGAAAAAAGAAAATTGGTAGAAGTACAGAATTGGAAAAAAATGCACACAGATTTAATTTTTAAAGCTTTTTTTAAAAGTTTTCGAGAGTAAGTCGTTTTCTCGGGTTTGTTTTTCAAGCATTTGTTAGATAAATCGTTCCTATGAATAATACTCATCAAAAGATTCGGCATGATATCGAACTGATCTTCTTAAAGTAAGAAGAATTTGCAGTTTCCTGATCTTATGGCGGTTTTGACTTCTGGCCCCTCTTCATAGTCCTTGTCTTCATGTTCTGTGGGGTCATCTCATCGAAACCAATCGCTACAAGCGAATGATAATCACTAGAACCGGCGGATTTTCTATGTATTTAGATACGGGAGATCCGTCCTACGCTATTTTGATCAGTAAAACCAATTGATCGTTACAATCGTGATCACTACAAGCGGTGACTACAATTTATTCCTTCTTTGATATTATTTAACTACATTCTTCCATGGGGAGGTGGGGGCACACGAGTACGTCGATGAGAAGTCGTCGGGTGAGTCAACCGGACCTCGCTTCTCTTGGGGACATAGTAATGGGAGTGTGGTTGTGTCGGACACATCACCGATAACAGGACGTACCTCCTGTTGGAGAGGTCTGCGCTAATGATGGACATTGGGTGATATATTACAGTTCCGTACAGGGTCGCCGAGAGAAGGAAGGGGTGAAATCACCGGGGCTCGCTGACCAGGGCTGAGGAAAAATACTTTTTTTTCTTTTTCTGGCGACCCTGGGTGGAATGGGCGATGTACGTCTGGAGTTTTTTCTCCTAGCAGGGTCACCCAAGGTGTGTAGGCCATTCCATTATACCCAGCTAAAGCATAAAGGCAATGGACAAAGTCAGACTTCTTCCCTCGGGCGTCCAAGGTCTTGTGCCAACAGAAGCTGCACTCTCCTCCTTTACCATGAATCGTTCGCTATAGTATTGGATACTGCATCTTTCTGTGGGCAAGCGGATTCTTGGACTTGGTCTAGCTGAGGACTAGAACAAGTGGAATAAAAAACGACAACAAAAATGTCAACCCCGACCCCGCATAAAAATTGCAGTCCTACGGGAAGCTCCGGAACGCCACGAGAAATCGGATTATTTATATTACCCTCATAGACAGCGGCAAAGCGTAAAGACAACAAAACAAGCGGAAATAAAACGCACCAAGAGGGAAATGCGGCAATATGCAATATGACCTTGCGTCATGGTATGATGAAAAAAAAACGAATATATAATTTGAAAGCCCTTTTTTTACTTCATCGTATACGAAGTATACAAAGAGAAAGTATTGTAATCGTTAAAAAATTCCAACTCGAGATTTTGATGAATCACCACGTTTCAGACCTCCCCGAGTCCGAAAAACACAATTTGGGAATTATGTCTGTGTGTGAACACGATAACTCGAAAACTATAAGAGCTAGCGGGATTAAATTTGGTATGTGATTTTTTCACATAATTTGTAGGTTTCTATCAAATTGTGGCCAAAATCCATCCACGGAAAGTCTGTCTATCTGTTTGCCCGCGTTCTTGTGAACACTATAACTCAAAACCTTAAACCCTTACCCAGATGGATAAAATTTGGTGCACAGTTTTATCATCAGGAATGTAGGTCCGTATCAAATTTTGGGCCGAATCAGTCAAAGTTTTGACTGTCTGTTGGTCTGTATACTCGCATACTTGTGAACACAATAACTCCTTAACACAATATTTTAGATAAATGAAACTTGGTATGCTACCATCTAACCTTAATTTCGGATTTGTGTCCAATTTTTGTTTCAATCGGCTTAACAAAAGGTGTTCAAATTGCATATTCAATTTTCTTACTATGACGCGAGGCTGTTTTGCGTCTTGGCGATACTCATGATCTTGGCGCGCGCTGAAGAAAACTCGTGGATAGTCATTATATTCTGGGTTTCAGTAGGATCGAATTTTTTATCCAGTCAAGGAGAGGGAAGAGACACATTTTTGGGAAATAAGAGAAATTTAAGGTCGGCCACTCCCACTGGTTTTATCTATGGTAAACGGGACCTGGTATGAGATGAACCATATTTTTACATTCATTTTCTCTGAATATAAAACTCACAGATTCTCATTATATTGACCTAAATTACGGAAGGTGGCTAGAGGTCAAATTTTCCTAAAAATATGTGCACAGGAATGCCACCCTACCTATTAATTGATCTGTCAAAAATCAACTGCCACTGCCATAAGGTAGTTGCTCATTGAGACATAATTATTTACTGTTTGTAGGTATTTGCTTTTATGAGTAGGGGGCCAGCCCGGGTGTGTGTGTGGGGGGGGGGGCGCATGCAAGTACTTTGTCCCGGGAACCGGCTTGGCTCTTGGCTGCCCTGTTCCAGTGTTGATGTCGCGTCGGCTTGGTTATTCAGTAGGGCGGTTCGAAAAAATCAAAGCATCTTAGATCTTTTTGCAGTAGTGCGGAAAGATTGAAAACTTTCACCATTAAAAAGTTTGCAAAATCTTATAACTCTAAATTGATATCTTCTGTCGCCTCAGTGGGCCGTAACTTATCAAAACTGGATTAAAAATGGTTAAAATTAATAAATAATCACAGATTTCATTGATCGGTTTGTGGTAGTGCTTAAAAGTTACTATTTTTTAACAACAACGCCTTTACAAAATTTTAGAATTATAGGTTAATATCTTTTGCCACCTCAACGGCTCAACTTCCAAAGAACAATTGTAGAAGAGCATTGCTGCATTGTATCGGAGCCTGGTTCCACGTACATGGGTCATATTACATCTGAAAATGGATCTAGTCTTGATATATCCAACAACATTTGTGAATACGTAACCTATGCGTTACTGGATGATTCCAGCAACCATATTGTTCTGGGATGTGACGGCACAGACATGAGCACTGGAGTGTTTAATGGTGTAATTCGCAGGCTTGAATTGAAACTTCAGAGACCAATTCAATGGATTATCTGCTTACTTCATTTCAACGAGTTGCCATTACGACATCTATCTGAGTACATGGACGGCAAGTCTTCGGGTCCCTCGTTTTACACCGGAGACATTAGACGAAACCTGAAAGGATGCGAGAAACTTCCACTTGTTGCTTTTAACAGTATTGAATGCGACTTGCCAAGCATTGATCCCACCAAACTAAATCGTAATCAGAAATACTTATTTGACATTTGCGTAGCCATTAGTTCTGGCGTTTGTTCTTCAGATCTAGCGAACCGGAAAGGTTGAATTTGGTCCACTGGCTAAAAACTGTAAATCGAATATTGAGGTTTTATATATCAACATCAGACCCATGAAATGAGTTGATAATTTTGGTTGTATTCATTCTAAGAGTCTACGCACTCTTATGGTTCCTAAATAAGGTTCATCATTCCAGAAAGGACGGTGCTAGATACTTGTGGCAGTTCATCAGTTCATCTTGGTACTTGCCTAAGACGCATCATGACATAATTGAATCAATAATTTCTCGCAACGCTTACTTTGCGGCTCCAGAAAACATGCTTTTGGCCATGTGAACTGATGAGAGATGCCACATTAGAACCCTTGCAGCTTGGCGAATTATCAGATTGAAATTGTGTTCGTAAGTTCGTTATTCCTGCTGTTAACTTTCTAGCTAAAGACTACGTAGATCTCATTGACTCTCAAGTCTGTTATGTCACATCGCCTCCAGTTCTCAGAGAGATCAGTTCTTATGAAGTTCTAAAGATGATACAGGACGATGTGCCAATGGACGGCTGGGACTTTATTAAATTTCCTTCACACATACAAGCAGTTCATCGGATTGTGAACCTCGTCACTGAAGTCTCCAGAAAAACAGTTGGACCGCAGAGCAGGGATGGATTTATTAGAGCTACACTAGAATCCAGAAAACACATGTCAAAATTTGAGTCCAAAAAAAGATTATAAACAGTACTGCTTTTGTAATTTGTAGGCTTGAAAGGTTGAATAAAGTTTCTGTTCGCATCATAATGTCAAACGTGTATAATTTACTAATTCGTCTTTAATTCCCAAAATTCAGTGCCGTTAAGGCGGCAGAAAATATTAATCGATAATTCTAAAATTTTGTAATGGTGTTGTTGTTAAGAAATAATAAATTTTAAACACTACCGCAAACCGTTCCATGAATTATTAATTTTTGAATTTTAACAATAATTCAATTTTCTCAATTTTCGGCCCATTCGGCCCCAGAAGATATCAGTTGGGAGTTATAAGATTTTGCACACTTTTTACTTTCTCGTATACGAAGTATACAAAGAGAAAGTATTGTAATCGTCAAAAAATTCGAACTCGAGATTTTGACGGATCTCCACGTTTTAGACCTCCCTGAGTCCGAAAAACACAATTTTGTAATTATGTCTGTCTGTGTGTCTGTATGTCTGTGAACACGATAACTCGAAAACTATTAGAGCTACGGGGATGCAATTTGGTATGTGATCTTTACACATAATTTGTAAGTTTCTATCAAATTTTGGACAAAACCTGTCTACGGGAAGTTTGCTTGTCTGTCTGTCCGCGGTCATGCGAACACTATAACTCAAAAACTTGAATAGCTAGATGGATAAAATTTGGTACACAGTTTTATCGTCATGAGTGTAGGTTCTTATAAAAGTTTGGGCCAAATCCGTCAACGGGCTGACTGTCTGTCGGTCTGTATAATCGTATACTTGTTCACTTTTGAAACGAACTCCATGCACATGCGTACTGGTAGCAGTGCCTGTGCACGCGGAAGGATTACGCCACTTTGTCCTTGAGACGGTAAGAGTGGAAAATCGGTTCGCATTTAATCGCTACGCATCTCTTTGAATTAGATTCTTTACGTAAATATTTTACAATCACTATAATCTACAAAGAGAAACCTTCTGATAGTAATTGGATTCTGGCTTAGTTTAGGTTCGAATTTTTTTTATCCACGCGGGGGGAAGGAAAACAGCACCTGTTTGGGAAAGTATGCGAGAAAGTTTAGGGGAGACCACTCCCGCTGGTTGATGATCGGAGTTTACAACTTTTTCGCACTACAGCAAAAAGATCTAAGAAACTTCGATTTTTTTCAAGCCATCCTATTATTCAATTCCTACTATTAGTTCACACTCTCCCTATATCTTGTTCAAATTTTGCAATCGATTTTAAACTAACTTCCCGATGAGCTGGAGACTTGAAACTTTAAACATAGCTCAGAACTAGATGACAATGCAATATTAATTCGCTTTCTTGTCTGTATGTTTGTCCGTTTGTCTGTTATTTCATATTTTACATGACGCATGCGCAGTACGTTTTTCATTATATCTCGAAAACTATTAACATTACAGATTTGGCGACAAATTTGGCGACCATTTTGGAGACTGGCGGCAAAGTTGGCGACTTTGGCGACAAAGGGAATTTTCAAGATTCAATCGTTAATAAAATACTTTTTAGTCATCCACTCAATTTCAAATACATTTTTTCAAAACTTGTAGTGGGTGACACTTGATGTTAATATAGTTTTTCAAATATTAATTCATTAATTAAATTTAATTAATTTAATTTTATATGGGAGAAAAAAATTTCTAAATTAAAATTTTTCTTTGTTGACCTAAGTAGGAATTGACTTTAAAAACATTTTTTTATATTACTTGTTCAATGTTTCTCTGTCGCTTCGTCAGGACGAGTAAATAAATGTTGGTTATGGTTGTCTAACTCACTCACTTGAACCTCCTGGTGTAGAAGACGTAGTGGAAGAACGTGGAGATGAGGAAGAGGGCGACTAAGGCAGCTCCGTAGACGAACCCGCTGATGAACTTCCACATGTCGTCCGAGCGCCGCAGCAGCAGGAACATGCCCACAAGGCTCGGGATCACGGACAGCTGCTCGGGAAAGACAGGCATTTCTTAGTGAACTAGAAGATTTGTGTCCGTCTAAGGGGTCTATTCTGGTACCCCCGGTTGGGGTGGGCTCGGCACCACCCGAACCCAACCCAACCGGGGATACCAGAATAGACCCCTAAGACGGGCTTTTAGCTTGCCAACAATATCTCAGATTTGATTGTCACCAGTGGCGAATCCAGGATTCGGGCCTGGATGGGGGGCTGAGGTCATAAACATTTTGTATCGTAGTGACGAATGTCAAACCACATGGCTTATGTAAACCAAAACACTTTAACTTTACAGACTTTCCTCACCTGACAGTAAGAATCATAAAGAACACTACAATAGTTTCGATAATTTAATAAAAAGCGCAATGAAATACCTAGTCAAAAAATGTTTTCGACCGCGTCAACGCTACAGGTGCAAGTGGGATGACTAGAAAAGTAGGAAAATTTTCGAGCCTGCCAAGCCAAAAAGCAATGTTGTCATGATTTTATTATTTTTTAATGAAAATTAAGAACAAACAGTTGTAGTGATTTGAAATAAAATTAAGAATTTTGGTTTAGATCTGGGGGGCAGCAGCCCGATAGCCCCCCCTGGGTTCGCCACTGATTGCCACAGATTTACTAACGAAAGCTGTTGAAGAAAATCTCATGTAGATTGCTAGAGTCCTTAAGAAATTTAAGAAAAGCATGAAAAACAAAAATGATGAATCAATTGACAATAACTTTCGTTTTGTTAATAACTTTATTTTTAATAATTACTTTCGTTTTGTCCGAGTAAAAAGAATGCAAAATCCATTAACAGAAAAAAATGCATTACCAAATACAAAATTTTAAAAAATGCTGAATTGATAAATGCAAATCTTTAAGTAAATGGAGATTTTCAGTATAAGAACGGCTAAGGAAAAAATATTAAATGCAAAATATCTAAATATTCAATTCCAAAATGAAGTACGCAAAAGAAAGACCCTTTTTAATGAAAACGGAAGTAAAGATCTCCGAGAAGTGGAAAAATAAATTAATTCTAGTATAACTTCTATCGAAGTTCCGCGTCGATGATTCAACATGAAATAAAAAAAGAAAGGAAACTGCTAAACTCAGCTAAAAAAAACCCTGTCATAACTCCTATTTGATATTAAATCTTCACAGAATCAAAACAGTATTCCATGTGTAGTGTATGCTAATTTTAGACAGACCGTCTGAATCTCTTTGGCACGTAGCCAAACCAAACCACGTGACAGTCACCGCCATGTGTGGATAATTTTTGTATAGATGTGTCGATTTGGAAATATGTAATGAAAAACTCGTTACTGTTAAAATTTTAAGAATATCATCATCACATTTTAACAACAGAGTAACGAGGGATAAATCTTTGAACATCCAGTTTATTTGTTATTTTATATGTTAACTAGCCGGCTTCGGCGACTAGCTGTTCACTCGTAATATTAATAGCCTGTAGCTATGCTTGCAACTTGGCGAAATAAATTGGCGAATTGGCGGTTTTAGAGATTGATGGACTCTACCAAAGTTTTATTTTGCGATATATTTCGAAATTGGAAGGTGGTGCGGGGCAGGCAACCATTCATGACGCATCTAGACGTCATAAGCACCATTCATGACGTATCTAGACGTCATAAGCTTTCATGTGAAATTGTCGAAATCGTTGCAGTGGTTGGGGTTGGGGGACTGTCTGATGGTTTTGCCAATTATTTTAAAAATATAGATAGTATTTAGGGTTTTAATATGATAATCTGGTTACTACCTGTAAATTGCGACATGCATGATGCAAAAATTGTTCAAAACGCTCTGCCGGGCAGATCGTTGGACCTAGAACTGCCAAATTCGGCACATAGTTACTTCTTGAATAGTCACTAAGAAAGTAGGGTTTTTTTTATTTTAATCAAATTCTTAATTCAAAATGAATCAAAATTTGAGCGTTTTTCCTCAATAACTTCGGAACATATTTTCGAGCAGAAACCATTCTTACATACAAATTTTTAAAACAATTTTTAAACTAATTTTAAAACATTACCTTTCATTGTTTTAGTTACAGAACCCGCGTTGCGACGATACTAAATACATTTTTGTGTGCGCGTTATTGCACGTAATTTTTAAGAGCAATATAATAAAAACACTTCAGAAGTTTTAAAAATATTTTGATAAATATTTCGTGTAAAATTTTTTTATTTCTTTCACTTCTTGTTGTAGCACTGGTAATGATTCCAAGATTGTGCTTGAAGCAAAAGTTGCAACTTTGTGCAATTAATAAATTTTCGTTAAATTCCAAAACAATAAAAGTAAAAATATGACGTTAGAGATATTGAAGTATAATAATAGAAAGAGACATTTTAATTTTCAAGAATGTCTTCAAATATAAAGTAAACGGCGTGACTTGAGATATTAACTAAGTCATTTTTTATGTGTGTGAAACAATGTATTTTGTTTGATGATAAACCATAAAAAACTTAGTTTCCCACTTAAATCAGCAAAAAACTACTACTGGCACGATCACCGTAAAGAATCATCTCCGATATCGATAAGGAACCTGCTCATATGAATAGTTTTTACAGAAAAGTGGACTTGTTGAAAATATTCCACTGAAAAGGTCGCCATATCGACCCTCTCACGAACGCCATGATAAAAGGTTGAAAATTCTTGAAATGGCAAAAACATGTGGCTAAATTAAAGTCTTGACTCCGTTTCCATGGAAACGATATTAATAAAAACCACTGACATTGTTGTAAAAAATCTAAGTGTTTTGTGTTGGTATCTTTCTTTTATCTTTATTCGGATGTTAATTATTCACAAGAAAGTCGTAGTGGTAACCGTCACGATAAGTTGTGGTATTTAAAATTCATATTTTAGTAATTTATGACATATGCGGGCAGTGGAGGCGATTGAAGGACAAAAATGGGAGTCAAAAAATTTATAGACACCTAAAAGTACCCCGGATTATAGGGCGTAAACGACAAAATTTAAAAATTTAGCTACAAAATTAGCTAGTTTTCCTGGACACTATAGTTTATTTGTAATTCTTATTTTTCCTAAGCTAAAATGAAAAAAATATAAATTTTTTCCCAAAAAGCTCCCGATTCGCCGCCACTGTATGCAGAAAATAAGGTTGTCCAGCTCTACAATATTTAGAACATACCGGATTGAAGCTCATAAAATCTAGTTACTTTGTATAACCAAAAACCATTCTTTGATTAAAAAAAAATAAATAAATAAAATAAAGACTTTTAGATACTAGTTTTCAAATAAGAAACTTTTATTGGCCGCGATCCCATTTTTTCTTTCTTTCTTGTTCCTTCTTTCCCCCACAACTGATCCCACTCTCTTCTTCTTTGACACGTAAGCTGAAATCTTTCAGCAACAAAAATCTCGAGAAGAATCTCTCGTGCTTCCTTTTGAATGTCGACGGACAATAAATGAGCACGGAAGCCCGCTTTCTTGTTTTAACCTTCTGCAGGCACCGAGCTGTTATGTCTAGAGGAAATTAGTCCGTTCCAAGTTTGCCATATTGGCCTTTTTAAGGCCAAATTCTAGAAATTTGGCGTTTTTTTAAAGCACTTGGCCTTGGGAATTTTCATTTGGCCTTAAAATCATTTTTGGCCTTATTTTTGATTATGATATTTAGAACGATTCTTAATATATAATGTAACTATTTATTAATAAACTTTTAATATGACACTTCTCAAACGACCCACAACGAGCTGCCAAACAAATTAGTTCCTCTATTAGAAAGGTTTCTGTCCCCTTCTTTAGACTATTACTAGCAGTAAGCGCACGGCGTTGCCCGTGGAATCAGGACTGGGGAAAAAATGACAACAATGACACGAAAAAGTTTTTAAAACAAAATCAAAACGAAAGAAACACATTATTTGATTCTCCTGCTTTTTATTTTTTTGCGCTACAGTACAGAGTACGTTAATCCAAAACAATATTGCAAAATTGGAACGTGAAATTGATTATTATATAGCAAGCAAAATATAAAATTGAATCCGAAAATAATAATCGAAGTAATTCATTCAGGTGAATGTCATGACGTATCCTGCGCGTCCGCCAATCAAAATTGCCAGCTACGTTCCGAAGAATTGCCGAGAGAGGAACTCAATCCAGAAAAATAACTCTCAACTGTCCAGAAAAAAATTAATTAAAAGAACACGGGAAAAGATATTTTAACCGTTCTTGTTTTAAATCCGACAGAACCGTTCTAGTTATAAGCTGAAAAAAATTGAAATTAATAGTGTTATTAGAAAGTCGGATGCAACAAATTTAAAATCAAAAGTAACATCTCGATGCCAAAATTGGGTATTTTTTACAAATTTCCCAAAATTCAGTAAATTTCGTTACAAATTCAAAACTAACTTCATTAGAACGGAAATCGCATGCTCTTTCCGATGGTGTATCTATTTTTGGCGTACAATTATTTGAAACCATTCTATTGAGAAATTAGTGCGAAAAATCAACCAAAACAACACAAAACATTAAATTAAAAAATTCTAGATTAAATTTTAAAATTTCGGCTTCGAGGTGCATCCAGTCACCATTACGACTACCTGTGTGTCAAATTTCATGACTGTAAGTGCGATAGATTCGTCTGGACATCGCAGACAAACACACACGCACACACACAAACATTGCCTTTTATAAGTATAGATAGTCAGAATGCTTCTAGCGAAAGAATCCTGCACAGAATATAAAAACCACTTTCTCGTTTTTGTTTTTTGTTTCTTTTCCTGGTCGAATTCTTTTACGAGAAGTTCCACACAAAAACGTAAAATATTTTAATACTATTAAGAACAGGACTTTGTTTTTGCAAATTCGTGTGTGTATACATATGTTTTTCAAAAAATTCAAAAATATTGTTTTAATAAAAGAGTATTATACATGTGTCAATCTAGTGGGATTCCTTTTCATGAAGGAAGTTTTTTTATAACAAATAAAGGGAAAATCAAATTTTCAAATTTGGCCTTTTTTGGCCTTATTTTAAAGACGGTCTCGCCTTATTTTGCTATTATGATCTGGCAACCCTGTTCCGTTCCGTTTTTCCCAGAACTTTATTTTTTGCTTCCTTTCATTCTTTGCAGAGAAGATGACGCAGATAAAAGCTTAAAAAGGAGCATTGAAATAACTCATGAGTAGGGCTTTTAGAATGAAGTCGATTCGTGTGACGTACGATCATGTGGTAAACGTGAATGCGCGTGTCATCTAAACATGCAACCGAATGTTGCATTGTGCGACAAAGTTCGCCTGCCATCTAAAACATTGTTGTGCAAAAATTAAGCAACTTTTTGGAAGATGCGAGGAATTTGCAATTTATTCGAAAACTATTGTTCGCAATCAGTTGCAGAGAATCGTGGGACATACAATCGAGTATCACACACATTTTATAGTAAAGATTCGGACAAGAGGGAAATTAGGGGGGCGACCAGAAAGTGATAAAGACTGAAAGGGATTTAGACTCATCCAGTTCCACAGAAAGTTGATAGCGAGATTAAACTTTCATAAATGGTTATATTTTATGTGCATAATATTTACATGTATTTTCGTAAACATAGCACAAATATTCGAGAAGATCTATAGGCTTCATTAAAAAATCCCAAAATTTCCCCCATGGTTTTTGCTAATAACATGCATAGTTTTCATTCAAATTATACGAAACTTACAGAACACTCGACAATATGTTATAGAAGTATTGTGTTAATTTCGAAACTTGGATCTTTGAACATTGAATTTTAAGAAAGTTTAATATCCTGCATACCCATGTATACTTATAAATTAAACACATTATTTAAATTGCATTTCGTCGATAACCATACGAAGATTCAAGTTTCGAAAGTATCAATTTGTGCAAGAACCCTCATCACTTAGATTCTCCTAAAGAGAAATTGAAATTCACCTCACTGAAATGCCAACCTCTTTCTGAATTTTAACGGTATTCATCTGGAGTTTTTGTATAAGTTGCTCTATATATCTGGCTTTGACATACTATCTGGCTATGTCGCGTTCATGCGCAGTAAAAAATTATTTAGTACAAACATTAATATTTCTTCTAATATTCAACGTATTTACTTCAAATTTTAATGCAGTACTTCTGTAACATATTGTCGAATGTTCCATAAGTTTCGTATAATTTGAATGAAACCTCTGCTTGTTATAAGCAAAACACATGCGGGAAAATTTGAGATTTTTTAAAAGAAACCTGTAGATCTGCCCGAATATTTGCGCTATGTTTACGAAAATACATGTAAATACTGTGCACATAAAATATAACCATTGATGAAAGTTCCATCTCATTATCAGCTTTCTGTGAAACGGGATGAGTCGAAATACCTTTCCGTCTTCATCACTTTCTGGTCGCCCCCCTAATTTCTCGCGTGACCGAATCTTCACTGTAAAATGTGTATGATACTCGATTGTCCCACGATTCTCCGCAACTGATTGCGGACTATAGCTTTCGAATAAATAGTAAATTTCTCGCATTTTCCGAAATGTTGCTTATTTTTTGTACACTAGTTTATTTGTATAAAGAGAATCAAAATTAAATTAGCAATTAAAACAAATTTAAAAATAAATTTAAACATCCACTATAAAATTTAAACAATATTTAAGCAGCGCGCAATATGCCGCTGCATACAGAAGGCAAAGGAAGTAAAAAATTATTCAAAGTGAAAAACCAAGACGCAAGAATAGAATTAAACAAACAAGGAATTCATTCTAATCCACTTTTTCAAGGGCTATAGACTGTATACGATATGGATTCAAATTACTTGGTAGATTTTACTGTAAGAAGCTTGACTTTCGTCTAAAAGTGCTTCTCATAGTCCGAAATTTCCCAATCAAAGACGAACAAGACAAGTACTTCTCATAGCCCGAAATTTCCCAATCAAAGACGAACAAGACAGGTACTAATCAATCTTGTTAGTGGTATTATGTTTGTTTTCTCCTTTTAAAAAATTCTTTTGTTGGTAGCACTTGACTTGCTCGTCTTTGATTGGGAAATTTCGGGCTTTGAGAAGCATTTTTAGACGAAAGTCAAGCTTCTTACAGAAAAATTTTCCAAGTAATTTGAATCCATATCGAATATAGTCTATAGCCCTTGAGAAAGTGGACTAGAATGGATTCCTTGTTTGTTTAATTCTATTCTTTCGGAGGGTATTTCCTAGTTTATTTATCTGACTGTGTCTTTTTGTTTTTGTTGTTATTTTTGTTTTCGTTTACATTTCGGGCAACCTTTTTGAATAGAAAATTAAATTAATAGGGATTTGAACCTCTAGTCCCAAACATCGTAGCATGCTAATGCTTGAGGATTAAGGAGATAGATGCTTCAAAGGGAGTGACTACGACCGGTTGTCGACGATGGTGGAAAATTGCTTGTCATATAATACACGAAAAAGCAGTTTCAAGACAACACTATTTAACGAGAATATCATATATAAAAAAATGAAAATAATATTCACCGACCTCGTTAAGACCATCAATGGCCGAAGAAGCATTTAAGGAATGCCGTAAGTTATATATATTTTTCTTGGAATAAACATTATGCATAATTTTTTTTGAGTATTTTTTTAGGCATGGAATACATTATCGTATTTTACATTAATTTATATGGGAAAATTGCTTCGCTTAACGAGTGCGTCGGATTACGAGTAGTGAAGACTCGTCCATTAGATCTGCAGAGCTGTAGTCCCTCCTGAAATTATTTTAAAAGCTTGTATTTTCGTTTTTATTCTAATTGGCTTACTTTCCCACTTCGAGAGTTCAATGGTTAAAGAAAATGGCAAAAAAGTAATCAAAAACGGAAAAGAAAGATGGAAAAATCAATCAAGAATTAAGAGAGAGACAGACCAGAGGTGCAAAGAGTTTTGCCCCTCCTAAGGATCAAACTTCGCGCACAAAGCAACAGCTCTCAATTGGCTTTTTCTCAGTAGCCCAGTCATTAAGTAGTTTTTTTAAATCTAATTCTTAATCTTTATTTGTTGAGGGTGCTGATTACGAATCCGAGGTTTGCCACCAAAAATTTTAGTTGGAATTTTAGTTATAGCCAAGAAAACATGACTTCTTTTTCTGAGTTTTTGTTTATAACTCAAAAACTATCAGGTTTTAGTATATCATCATTCTATACCAAAATAATAAGCACAAAATTTTCTACAACTTAGATCTATACAACTTTTGCAACTGCTTGTTTCTAAACTAACGAGTCGCGACTGATTACCTACGAGTAAGATTCTGGAACGAATTATGCTGATTAAGCATAATTCGTCCACTGTACTTTTTGCTACCAATTGCGAATATTTCTGTTTTTTTTATTTTTTTCTTTCAAATCTGGAAATAGCAACATGCGGTCTCATGTTCCTATCTGATTTTTTCCCACTTGTCCTGATATCATTTTTTATGAGAAATGGTTTTCTTCATTAAGTGCCTTAGATCCCCGGAAAATAAAGAAAAGCTTCACCGTTTTTTAAGATTAAATTTGAATACATAATGTAGTTTTTATTAAAATGTGTAAAATTTCTTTACAAAGTGATTATATTTTATGAACAGCAAGAATTGGGATAAAGAATTCCTCAGAAGATATTTTTATAAAATTAAATATATTTATGTGTGTATTTTTTTAACTTGACCTATGCTTATAAATGAAAAACAAGAAAATCCAGGACATTTTTTAAAACCCATGGATAAAGAATCCAAACCCAGAACTGTCTCAGCTAACACGGGACATTTATTCATCATATTATGGATAGACTTTTGTTTACATTAATAATCAAAAACAGAAACAGCATAAAATATAAAAACATATTTTTCTACTCCCAATACAGATTCTGATCTAACCGTTTTACCATTATTTATTAGAGCAAGACGAAAAATCAAGCAATCCCATTTGATTTAGTTTTGCCCGATGTCCAGTTTTTTCTATTTTGTTGGATTTTCTATCTGCTCTCCAAACTACCTTTTAGTGACTCGAGTCACGTAATAGCGCTATTAACTAAGAGAGCTGGATTTTTTTTCGGTGCATTATAATACCATTTAGCTCTCAAGAGTGTATCATTTGGTCGATAATTTGTCCGATTCAGAAGCCGGCACTTATCACCCTCGTCAAACATTTCAGGATAATAATCTTGACAATTTTCTCTCGCATTCATTTGAATTTTACCAGTGGCGAATCCAGGGGGGCTATTGGACTACAGCCTCCCCCAGAGCCAGACCAGAATTCTTGATTTAATTTAACATTATTACAAATGTTTTTTTCTTAATTTCTCTCTTTAAAAAAATAATAAAAACGTTTCAACATCGCTTTCTAGCTTGAAAGGCTCGAAAATTTTGCTACTTTTGTAGTCATTCCACTTGTACGAAGACATTTTTTGGCTAGTTATTTCGTCGTAATTTTTATTAAATTATCGAAAGCATTGTATTGTTCTTTATGATTCTTATTGTCAGGTGAGTAAAGTCTGTAAAGTTAAAGAGTTTTGGTTTACTTTAGCCTTGAAGTTTGAAATTCATCACGACGATACAAAGTTTTTATGACCTCAGCCCCCCTCCCCGACCGGAATCCTAGATTGGCCACTGAATTTTACATTTACACACGCAGAATAACATTCTGCATTTACAGAGTGTTGCAGGAGATAAGTACAAAAAAAATTCTGCAGGTACTTATTTCACATTTTGGAATAAATAATTAAACGAATTTGTGTTACTGGACAAGCTATTCGATGAAGAGCAATTTTTTTTTTTTTTTTTTTTTTTTAATTTCTCGTTTGCACGCTGTTAAGATGAAACCATCAGTGGTTTTATTTCTCTCTCCTTGTTGCTATCAGTTTTATTTTTTACATCGTATTTAACTTGTAAACAAATATTTGATTGCTTTGTATATCAAGGTAATTTCTTTCTAAATTCAAGTAACTCCGGTATAACAAGGTTGATACCCTTCTAAAAATGCATTCATAAGCGAATTCTTATTATGCAAAGGCTATTCGCAGATTTTTAAAAAATGATTTCGACATAATATCATAATATAAATTAGGTTCTGACATAGAATTCTTGCACTTTAAGGGTTCTATTTCGTTTCTTTTGTTCCTAACTATTAATTCTACATATCAATTTCCATGATACTATTTTTTCCCATTTTTGTGAAATTAATATAGGTAGTATTTTCCACAATTTTCCACAATGCATTAATAGTTTTAGTTCCATGATTGTGCATTGCTGATTTCATCAATCCGAAAGCGAAAAAATTCTATGTATGAAAATGTCCATCTGATAATTTTGCAGACCTTTGAGTAAAATGTGTTTGATTGATGTCTGTTTTTTTTCTTAATTTTTTACAAGGATTTTAGAAATATGACTGCTTGTCTTGGTTTGATTGAGTTCTACTGCTTTATGGGAGAGAAAGAGATGGCGATCTTTCCTTAAATATTGGCGGTGAAATATTCTGTTGCTAATATGAGGTTACAAAAGAGCTAACAACAATTTAATCCTTAATTTGTTGAGTTTTTCATAGATTCTCCTCATATCGATAATTGTCGTCAATTTAGTTTAGTTATATTAACGTGCCGTTCTAAATCTACACGAGGGCTATTTTGGGACAGACCTCGTCATTTTGAACCGCGGTCAGATGACGAGGACGACACCTGAGCTATCAGCCCCTCTCCAAACTTCCACACCGCACCAGCGGGAGGACGTTTGGTCCCTTACGTATGATTTGACGTACAATAGGCCCAATGCACGACGGATCTTCAGTGGAATCGGGTTTCGAACCTAGAACCCTCCAGCTTCGACACCTTATCACTATGCCCCCGCGGTCTTGCTTTTGTAAAGAAGATTCGAGAAAATATAAGAAAGATATCGAATCTTCCTATTCATCTAAAATTGGAGTAAGGCAGTTAGGGAAAATTCATCTTTCTCATAGATTTTCTCTTCAAGTAAAAATTCTACTTACAGCATGGGTAAGCACGTTCGCTATATGTTCGAGATCCGTCGGGATGTAAGCTTTGTTCCCGGAAGGCCTGGCGTTCATGAACCTGAAAGGAAAAATGACCTTTTAAGATCACTAAAATTCAGTTTTTAACTTTCTATATCTCAACAACTCCGATTTGAAAAAAATTACTCAGACGTTGGAATACATCATTGTAAGTATGAAAAAATAATTCTAAAAATTTAGCACGTTAAAATGAAAATTTATTGACAAAAAAGTGATTTTGCATTTCTGCAACTTAATACAAAATGGCATGAAAAATTCAAAATTTCAGTTTTTAAAATAATTGTTAGTTTTGTTTTAACAAAGACCTTTACCACATTTCTCAGAAATGGATGTGTCCGCTCTTTTTAACTACACTAAATTCTGCAGTAATTTCAGAAGCAACCTCGTGAAAATGTTTAAGTGTCAACTGAAACTTCGTTATTAAAAATCATCTCAGTATCACCATCTGTTGGGAAATATATGAGTTGTGTTAACTACAATTAGTGTTAACTACAATTAGTGTTAACTACAGTGTGACAGTATTGCAACAACCAATGAAATCGACTTGAAGAGCTGACTGTGGAAAAGACAGTGCCTTTTGGGTTTGTTGCAACGTCGTTACATAAAAAGTTTTAAGTTGAAAAATTCGATGCATGAGTGACGCTCGCTTTAAAGTTAACTATAAGATATTTATAACTATTGATAGGTATTTACAATATTCGTAACAGCGCGTATACAGGATATTTTAATCTAGCCTCCTTCGGCGACCATCTTGATCGCCGGAAATAAAATGTTAACTGAATCTTTTATGCATAATTTTATATTCATGGTTCCCTTAACAAAGTAGTTTTAAACTTCAAATTGCTATAGACATTTAACTCGAGTTCTCTTGGCAGCCTTGCATTTGTCCTGTTCCTTGTACACATTAACGTAAAATACGCATTTGATTTCAACATCACATTTTACGTCCAGCAGCATGCTAATTGGATTAAGACACGCTGATAAAAAGAATTAAAACATAACAACGATAATCTTTCAGCTTACTACTGGATTTTATTTCATTATATACTTACTATATTGAGGACTTCCATTACAGATTTCACGCAAAAATTGATCAAATAAAAGAAAAAGTAAAATCCAGTTACATATTTTCTTAGCTTTCAACAATGGAAAAGAAACACGCAATTAAATATTTGTTTAAAGAATGAAAACGGTTTGAAATGCGTTGTAACAATGAAAAGTATTGTTGTAAATTATACCAAAAAATATTTTTAAAAATTGATTAGAATTGGCGAAAAAAATTTATACGCTTACTTAAGTGGATATAATTGAAAAAGCATTTTTTTCTTGCACTTTCGGTTGATGTAAAAATGATTTTTGTGTTGCAATATTTTCGGAAGTTATCATGAAAAAACGCCAAAATTTAGCTCAATTTTTAATTAATTAAAATTTCAAAAAAAAGTTCTCCGATGTGCACATTCCCACCCTCCAAAGTATGTTTGTGCCAAATCTCGTAACTCTACGTCTAGTGGTCTGTCCTGTAGAGCGCCAACACACACACATTCTCCTTTATTATTAGTAGAGATGAATTCAGAAAATTTGGAAAGATCCCATTTCGGTATAGAAAGAGAATTGTTAATACAGTGTATTTCCGATGAGTTATTAAACGAGATAATACAACATATCTTGAGAGTATTCGATGTGCTGAACCTTCAGCATTTATGCAGACGGATCCTGAATTACCCCACAATTATATTTGACAAGTTGGCATATTACTATTTCTCTATAGCCATAGAAATTATGCATTTCAATTCAATTCTTTTGGGGACCTGCATATTTAACTGCCTCGAACACAAGACTTGTTTCTATCAGCAATTGTGGAATAAAATAAGAGATACAAACCTCTGTTCTTCATTTTTACGTCTTAGGAAGAATGCGGGGACATTGATACACTTTTTTTGGAAAGCTAAAAAATGTTTTTACCAACTGTAATAATTAGAACTAATACACTAAATTTATACATTTGTGAATATAAATAGGATTTCAGTCGGGTTTTGATCATAAATGGCATAATAAAATATACTTATTACACTTTTTTCCTAAAAATGGATCTGTATCAATCTGCCCCATACTAGGGGGTACATTGATACACACAAAAATATAAAAAATAATGACTGTTAAAAGGTGCGGTATCAAAACAAAATTTGTTTTATCAATAAAACCTTGTATTTCATATCAAGCTTTAAAAGTTTAACAAAGTAACAAACTTTTATTTCAATCAAAATTCAACATTTTTAATGAGGTTGGAAAAATGAAACAATAATGCCTCAGAAAATAATTTATCTCTACAAATAATAAAGGAGAATGTGTGTGTAAAAATACTTTGGAGGGAGGGGATGTGTACCTCGAAGCCGTTTTTGGAAATTTTAATGAATTAAAAATTAAGGGAAATTTTCGCGTTCTTCCTTGATGACTTACGAAAATAATTAGCACAAAAATTATTTTTATCCATCTGAAAATGCAAAAAATAACCTTGTGATGATATTAATTAAGTTTCTGTACAATTTTTTTCTCCAATTTTAAAAAATTGGAGAAAAAAATTAGATTCGTAAAAAATATTTTAAACTTAATTTACAACAATACTTTTCTTTTTTGGCAATGAAATTTAAACCGGTTTCATTGTTTAAACAAATACTTAATTGCGTGTATCTTTTAGATAGTTCATTTTACGGTCTTCTTCAATTCTGAAGCCGATTTTGCAAAGTAGTTGCTGTTGAGGAACCTTGATAAGCACAGAAGATGCGTATCAATGTGCCTCGGAGTCAAATGTATCAATCTGCCCCAAGAGCTTTTCTTATTTAAAACAAGTGGTCACGCAAAAACAATGCTAAAATACCTCAAAAATTAATATATTTCAGAAAAGTAAAAGTTTTTTCCTGCCTTTGAAGTAGATTCCCTGGCAGGAAAACGTAATTAGTGAAACAAATCGCACAACACGTACTTAGAGTAAAATTTATTTCGACTAGAAGATTAGCGGTTTGATTCATTTGTAAGTAAACTTTTAACTTAACATGGCCGAAAAATATACCGTGTAGTAAGGTTCATTTATATGAGGGGATGTGAACATCTTGAGCCATTCCAATCATCAAAATTTATGGACTGCGTATCAATATACCCCAACTCCTCCTATATATAATTAGCTTAAACTTTAATCTTAGCCAGTGAATCTAATTACCGATTTGTGGAGACTGAAGGACTATAATATAATCGTTAATTATAGTTGAGAATGAATACAGAAATCTCTGCTCTTTAATTTGTTAAATCAATTCTAATTGGAAAAAACTGAATTGTTTTCGAGGTATTCAAGAAAACTAAAAAAGAAAACCAGAAAACGCGCATCGACTTCTGTTGATCGGTAGTCATTGCGTATGGAAATCTCTCACTGTAGCAAATCTAGAACGCCGTAATGGTACGCCACCTACCTGAGAAAAACTTTTTTATGTCCTCTCTCATTTAAAAGAAGAAACGCAGTTGTAACATTATTGGTTTTTTTCATTAATTTTTGAAATGGGTCCATTAATTTAAGGACCCATGATGTTTTAACCCTGTTAAAAAATCATCGACATTTTCTCGATTTTTAAAACTCATTTGTATAAATAAATCATGAGATAAGCACTTCATCCCAAAGAAGCAAAAATTTTCATTTCTTAAACAATATCCAATCAAAACAGTACCATCCTTCGTATAACCCGCTGCCAACCGTAATTCGTTAACCAGAGAGCCGATTTTCTTTCAAACCTAAAGAGGTCTTTTGATTATTCACATTTCAAAGGATAAAAGGATTGATATAATAGGATTTATCTTTCAGTTTTCGAAGAGCATCCGTGCAAGTTCTTAATCTTGTTAACAGAACACTACTTCTGCGGCATTTAAAAAGATTGATTATTTGGTTAACAATTTTTCTTTTCATTCGCGCAGCGATTCTATAGAAGAAAACAAAATAGAGTTCTTTAAAAAAGAGAAATTTATTGATGCGATTTTTAAGTTAATACCGTAATAGAACTTTCAAAAAAGTTCCGTGTTGTGGTAACAAATTAGGTTATTTCTGTCAAGAAATTAGATAACTTCTATCAAATCATGTGTTCAGCGCAGCATGGCCAAAAAATGGCTTTTGCGCCATTAAACCAAACCAAACCGTGTTGTGGTATTAAAAACAAATAAAACTTCATGAAATTTATGTTTTATAAGCTTGCACTGAAGTAGCTAACAGGAAAGTTGTGTCTTGTCATGTTAGAATCAAAATTAATTATCGTTTTCATTTCTGCATGAATGCCATTGCGTCTGTGGTTTTTTTTTTTCATTTATTCCGAAAAAAAAATCAACTCACAAAACCGTTCAGTCAAATTATAATTTATTTCTTAAATTTAATTTTCCACTGAGATATGTGTTTTGGCCAATAGAATTTTTAGCTTATGTTTTTAAAATCTGTAGGATGAATAGAAACAGAAAGTCTTTCTAATTCCCCGTACGATAAAAAATACATCTTTTTTTTATTTTAGCCCAAAGAAAAATAATGGATTTAAAATTATGCTGATGTATTCTGGTGCAAAGATTTTATACACATTGAAAAGCGAGTTAAAAATTTCAATTTCTGAATCTAACATAGGTTTCATCTCAGGGAATTATCTTATGGTAAAAGCTTATGGGAAAGTTAAAAATATCTTTTAGATGACATGCGCGTGACATTTCTGAACCAGAAGATGATGGATATATTGGCTCTTTTGAAAAAGTATCCAAACAAATACATTAACAGATAAACGTAAATTGCACAGATAAAAAATTTTTCTTTTAAGAAGGGAAATTATTAGAAAACGTGCCATGACCGCTGTAAGAGTACTACATCACCTACATTTAAAAATCTGGTTATATTTTTTTTTATAAGTGGTGATATTAATGTCATATTGTATTATTTTTGCGCCTATATGTTGTGAGTTAATACGATAATTCACACACTTTTTTGTCTTTTTTAAAAAATAGAATTGTTTTCCAATCGAAAGGCAAGTTTTTTTTACACTCCCCTGTATCTAATACAGGCCACATAAAACTTCTACTAACTACATAAAGCAAGAACTATAAATAATAATAGAAAATCCTCGTTCTTAATTTTTAATGTATTATAGAACCTAAAACTTATAAATAATTTGAAGAAGGGACAGAGACCCATAATTGTATAATATTTTTATTATTTTGTTTTTCACTTATTTATTGAAATAATTTCCAGCTTTTATATCAGAAGTTGAAAAATGTTTCTATTCACACCATTTTTTGGTATGCATACAAGAAAAATCCTCCCAAATGTATCTCCGTTAGTTATCTGGTGGTATCTTGAAATTTTCTCCTACATATCTCTATTTTTTTTTCTGTAGGAAAAATATTTCGGGGCTGTATATGAATCTACCAGATACCCCAGTTGTGATTAGAAAATCAATTACGAAAGCAATTTGATGCAAAACATGGAAATGAAATTTATTCAATAGTTACATTAAATTGAATTTACTATTTATAAATTGATAATTAATGATTATTTTTTATCTTCCGTCGTATATTATTTTTATGTTCTGAGAGATTTTTTCCCCTCATATACGAAGAATACATAAAGTCTTGTGATCGAAAAAAAGTTTTGACCTCTAGATATTGGTGATTTTTTTTCTTTGCTTTATACCTGAATCTGAAAAAAATTATTTTCGGAATTATAATTAAACAAATCTCCATATTTTAAAAACGAAAATTTAGTTTAATCATATTAACGTCTCGTTTTGAAGCAACACGAGAGCTATTTAGGGACGGACCTCGTAATTTTTAATCGCGGTCAAATGTCGAGAACGACACCTGAGCTGGCACCCCCTCTCCAAGCTTCCGCACCACAGGAAATATTGTAAAAAAATTCTACCTTCAGATGCTGATAAATCTCTACATTTTGGACCATTTTTGTGATTATGTCTGTCTATCTGTCTGTGAACGCGATAACTCAAAGTAGTCATAATGATGAAATTAGGTATGCGGTGCTAGACCAAGATTTGTATCAAATTTTGCATCAAGTCAATCGTCAGAAAAGAATCCTTTTACTACACACATTTTCGATTTAATGATGAAATTAGGTATGCGGTACTAGACCAAGATTTGTATCAAATTTTGAATGAAGTCAGTCGACAGATAAGAGTCCTTTCCCTACATACATTTTCGATTTTATTCATATAACTTAGGGAGTAAAAAGACAGGACATTAGTTTTAGTAACGTAAAAAATGTGCAGATTAAAATTCTAAAAACAATAACAATGATATTGTAAGATGAAATGGTATGAACTATAATTAAAAATATGTTGTTTACAAATTCGGAAAATCAGGTATAATATAGTCTAGCAATCAAACCTGATTCATTGAAAAGACAATTTTTCATTTTTTAAATTTTTTTAGATGGCTCAACAACTGTTTTCGTCGGATAAGATAATCCGAAGTTTTAGCACGAAACATCAAAATTGCGAAATCAAAAAACAGCAGTGAAAATCCACCCGGCTGCCGAAATGGAATCCAAACATTATTAATTTATGATGTTTTCAAAGGAATTTTATTGATGGGTTCGTTTATGTTATTGGTGGCTTCAATCGAAAAGGTTTAATTGCGTAATGCACAGGCAGATTCATTTCTAATAACACGTTATAAGTGATATCCTTGTGTGGGTTGGTTGATTGGCTGGTTATTAAGAGTTTATTGACGCAAGAGCCTTCTTTGGGTAAGCTGTGTCATGCATATTATGGAGAAACTGGCCGTTTTTAAACTAGAACAACCAAAGAATTTTTAAAAAATGAATGGTGACAGATAAACAAAAATGGTGAAAGATAAAATCGCATAATAAAATTCAAAAATTTATTACGAATTAGCATGTATACATCGAAAATAAAGTCAAAACTATGTAAAATATTAAACAGGAGTAAATTGAAAGTTTTTAAACCGGAGTTTATTGAAAGCCAGTGAAAGTGTTCTCGCTACGATTATCTCATATACTTACACAATACAGCGCGTTTTTTTGCATAGCTTCATAGTAAAACTTCTTCGTAAAACTTCGATTAACGGTCACTGATTTACCCGTCAGTTTCTGCTATCCGACATCGTCTCAAAAGAAAAAGTAACGTAGGTTTATTGCATTACAATACATTTCTGTACATTACTACTCTTGTATTGAAATTTATATTGATCGTTTTGTAAAATTAAATACAAATTGTATATAGTATTCCCTTTTATTAAAGGATTTTATTTTCATTTTCGTTCCAAGCTAGCAATGAAATCTCATCACTGTACGTATGCATTAAGAGATTTCTTTTATCCGTCTATTCGATTATTAGCCCAGTGGTTGGGTAGTTGAATTCGGAATTAATTAGGGGAAAGCTAGAAAATGTTTAAATTCCTTCAGTTAGGTCTAGAATGAACATACTAACATGTATTCAGAAAATGGGAATTTTTCAATAATCGAGCAATATCTCAAAAGCAACTCATGCTATCAAAACCATTGTATTACAAGAGATATAGAGCTTGAAATTCTGAATAAAATGAGTACCAACACTTAATATGTTCAATGAAAATTAAGCTCACAACAACGCTTCAAAGTTTTGCCTAAATCGCTAATCAAGCGCTTGAAGCGAGAACGGACCAAGTTATAGGTTCACCCTGCCTCTAATTATTATATATGCATTTTAAATGTGTTCAGGATACTTTTGTAATTATTTCAGGGCTTTATTTAATATATTTTGATGGTATAAACCACTGTTATAACGATTCAACAGAGGAAAACATCACACGAAAGTTTCAGCAATGGTTGAGAGTGTGCTATTAATTAGAAGCAACGGATTTTTCATCCGATGGAAGTTCTTCAAAATAACTAAAAGCTACTTCTGCATTCAGGTTTTTACACGGAATTTCAAATAAATTACCGGTTATTTTCCAAAAGAAATCTTCCAAAATTATAAACTGCGATTGAAATTTTTTAAAAATTATTTCAATAAAAAAAGCACCAAAAGCGAAATTTCCACGAACGGAAAAGAGAACTATGCAACTAACTTTAAAGAAAGACCCTGATGGAATGAGAGTTCCCAGTTCTCTTTCAAGTAAGCAAATTGCATGGTACAAGGGACATTTTTACTGTTGAGGCAGATTAGTGAATATTTACCCATCTGGGCATATGGGAAACACGTCGATAGTTAATCTAATCTATGGATAGTTAAAATACAAACACAGAGAACGGATGCGTTGTTGACGTCGCTTTGGAAGCACACCGCTTAGTCCCAATGATACCTAACGGAATAAATTTCATGTTTCAAAGCTCTTTTAGCAACAGAAAAACTTTTTGTGGAAACGTTGTTAAAGAGTCACACATCACAAAGGAATCAAAATATGGAATGTTTAAGAGATCTTTAAGATCTTAAAAGAGAGATTAAAGATTCTTTTGCATCTATCAATCCAAAGTTTTCGAACATCAGGATATTTCGGAAATAAGTGAAAAGAAATTTTTTTGTGAACACTTCATATCTATAGCAAGTGGTATTGTGGCAGATGAAATTAAAAATTGCCACAATGCTTATGAAATCGGAGTATATTGTTCGTCAAAAAATGTCGGTGATAATTTTGCCGATGTTATATTTAAACGGAAAAACCGAGTAATGCCTATTCGTGGTTTCACTTCCATGGTGAAAGTTCATGACGAATTAACTCCTGTGAATCCTGACACAATATTCAGAAGAATCTCTCTCCTAAAAAAGTCTGATTCAGAATTACAGAAATATTATGAATTTGAGCTGGCTCCTTTTCCATTGTCACTCTTTGATGAAGGAAGACTGCGCAAGACCCGCAAGTCAGTATTTTATGATTTATTTTCTACTGCGACTGACGTGCATTTCACTTCAGCATGTTATGTGGTTGATGGTGGATTACTGTTGCATCGTGTGTTGTAGCAGGCAAAGGAATCATTTTCTTTCATCCTGAAGAAATATGTTGATTACGCCAAAAAGCACTTCATTGAAGGGGCCACAATAGTTTTCTATGGTTACCCTGAATATGCAGCGAAAAGTACAAAATCATTAGAACTTATCAGACGAACAAATAAACACATAGCTGATTATGTTATGTTTGATTAATCGATGTCAACCACTATGTCCCAAGAGAAATTTTTATCAAATTATAAGAACAAGCAAATGCTTATAAATATTTTACGTGTTAAGTTTCAAAAAGAAGGTTTTGTTGTGAAGCAAGCTGAGGAAGATGCTGATTATCTAATAATCAAAAGTGCTTTTGAAATAGAAAAATGGTTCACAATGTTTTGTGGTAGTTGGTGAAGATTGGTGTGATATTGCCCCACGCACAAGGGACAATATTTTGTTCCTTCATGCATTCAGTGGTTTCGATACCACATTTGCTCGTTCAGGCATGGGAAGAAGAAATTTATCAATTTTCTGAACAGCACTGAACTGCAACAAGTTGTGAACATTTTCCGCGATCAAAATGCATGTCCGTATCACATAGATGAAGAAGGACAAAAAGTTTTGATAGCCCTGTATGGGGGAAAGAACATTGAAGAAACATTGAATCATTTGAAAATTAAACTTTTTCAAAAATCACTAGTAAAAATTAATTTCATTGGTAGATAGTTGCAAACAACGACTTGATAAAGAATGTAAGGATTACTTGAGAAAATAAAAATTTAAGGTGTAACAGAAACATAGCGTAATATTGAACAAGAATGCGGAATTATTTGCTCTTAGCTTTGTACTTCTTATTAAGCTTTACATAAAAGCAGTGGCGACTCTACATTTAGGTCTGAAGAGTTGCAGAACTCACTTAAACAACATTGTCGAAAGCTTTTGGTGAAAACAGCTATCGCCAGTTTAGACCACGGAGGCTCCAAAAATATGAAAATTGACGTCTTGCAAGCTATGAATTTCATAATGATGGCTTGGCAAAATGTTTTACACAAAACGATAAAAAAAAACTGCTTCGCCCTTGGCGGATTTTTTAACTCCAGTGGATGTCAATCCTATTGAAAACGCCGAATGTGGTCATTTTGTTCCACCAGAAAACTGGTCAAATTTAAGTGATGTTACTGCATTTGAAGAATTTGTGCAATGTGATTCAGAACTTGCAGCATGTTCTCTTCTAACAATCAATGAAATGATTGAAAATGAGGAAAATAGCACTGAAGAAGAGGATAATTGAACCAAAAAGCCTCGGCCAAGTTTTTAACAAGCTTTGGCGGGTTTTAACGCCATGCAAGAATACCTCATTAGCAGTGATTTAAATGATAAAGTTAAGATGGCACTTTTAACTGCGCACAATGAACTTTTTTCTGTGCATTCCAAAAAAGCCCTTCAACCTAAAATAACAAAATTAATTTTGTAAATCCTGAATGAATATGAATAGTATTACTAGTTGTACATTAAATCGGAATAAAAAGTTTTGTGTTACATTCCTCTTGCATTTCATTTTCATGTAATATTTTAATTTACCTCTGACTTTTTATTGTTGGTTATTACAAAATTGTTCGTACTTTTGTGAATTTCATTTATACGTTTTTCATTTATACGTTTTTTTATACGTTTTTTTTATTTATACGTTTTTTCCTCAGTCCCTTGAAAAACGTATAAACGGTGCTTTACCGTATTTTGCAAAAAGTATATGTAGGAGTTTTACACATGGTATTTTGGAAAAATATCTGAATTCACCAAGGGTACCGAGAATCGAAAAAAAATTGAGAATCACTGAATTATAATGTTAGTTGCGCATTCAGAATTATTGGTGGTATGTGTGGCGTTGTTATCTAAACGATTACGACGACGCATAATACCCCAGACATAACTGAAAGTAAAAATATGAACACATAAAATAAAGTTCATTTGGAAAATTGATTGAATTAATACTTTTAACAATAAAATAAATAATTATTAACGTATAAAAATATTGAAAACATGCTAGGGGTAGGGATTAGTGTCTGTTTTCAAGTAGTGGTTCAGATACCATGTTTACACATCTTTTTTTACGCATTCACTCTAACTTCTGTTACATATTCTTTAACTCAATTATTTTAAATAATAAAAAAAATCATATTACTCGGAAGTTCAGCTAGTGTAGCTTCATCTAATTGTCCCATCATGTCCTCAAGTGAGGTGGTAGTAGATAGTAATTTTTTACTAAGGGAAATGTAGGAATTTTAGGATAGCATTTATTGTTGCAGTTGTTCTTATTATCTATTTACCTGGCATTCCCTTTGTTATCAAGTTAGTTATGCCATCTGGTCCTATGATTTTAACTTTTTTTTAGTTTGATGATATGACATACATGGGTTATATTACAATAATTGATTTTTTGGGGGGAGAGGGGTTTTTTTTTTGACGATTGTAGTACTTTCTCTATGTATACTTTGCATGTGTCTTGTAGCTGCAAAAGTGGCTTCTTTTCAAAAATACGTTTTTTGAAGCATTTCTATCCATTTGAGGTCCGTCCCAAAATAGCCCTCGTGTTGCTTCAAAACGGGACGTTAATATAACTAAACTAAATTCCATCCATTTGACCCTCTTAATAGCTTATAATCATAAATTGCATTCTAGAACACATTGCCTAAACGCTTCAAATACCATGCAATTTATTTTTTAAATTTAGTTTAAATATGACAGAAAATCCACTTTTCTCAAAACATTTCTTATTTGAAGATGGCCACTTTTGCAGCTACACGACACACATAAGAAAATAAAAAAATTACCTCATTGCTTAAAAAATCTGGTTTCATCAGCACACAAATTTAAATCAATCAGTATGATTGATTTAAAGTTGTTTAACAACAATTCAAACTGTTTCGTGTTTGTTACATTATAAACCTTTGTTGGAATCAAAAGCTTAAATTCTGCCAAGAAATGAGCTGGTACTTACTATATCGTTTCCCTTCGAACTTCCAAAAACAATGCGAACACATTAAAATGAATTCACGCAACACCTTTGCAGTGCAAGGCGGAAAAAAAAATAATAACAAGAGCATTTGCGAGATCCGGAGAAAAAGTCCATTTCCTCTTCCGGTTTTTTCGCTAGTGTTCGTGCGAAGTATGCGTGAGTTCACTTCATTTACACGACTAATCCAAATATTAAATTTATATGCAACAAGATATGTAATTTGCACTTGCAGAGTTTATGCGCATTGACTTGTTTTCGTTCATTAACACGCAAGAGGCGGAATCTGCAATTGATCGTGTAGTAGTCTAATTCAAGAGTATTCTTTACAATAGAAAAAAAACAACTTTTTGTACTGGGAAATCATTCAGATGTTAACTGTTTTGCAGTAAAAACAACTTTGAAGAAAATAGAGGCCTATTAGAAAAAATGAAGATAAATTCACTTACACCACAAATGATTTATATTGGTAAATCTTAATATAAATAAAAGTCATTGTGGCTATGTATGTGGGTTATGTTCCACTTCTATTCCTAAACCAATGGACTGTTTTTAACCAAATTTTGCACACTTATTATTTAAGACAAGGGAAAGAAACTCATGAACTTTTCAAAATAAATAGAAAATAATCGAAACCGTTTTTCAAGCAGTAACTTTGAAGCAAATTGTTTCTCAAAAAATATTTTTATACCATCTTAAACTTCAAAGTTTACCTTTCCAATGATACCAATTTCAATTTTGTGCAATTTTTTCTTCAATTTTTATTAATTTTTCAAAATTTAATTAATTAAATGATTGAATTGATGCAGACGATTTTGATTGAAATTTATAGATTCTCCGTTGGTAGGCAACGGTGAGACTTTGACCTAGACTTTGAACCTTTATTTTTCCGATATTTCTGTTTATTTTGTAAATATTTCTTTATCGATTTATTATATTTCGCGCAATTTTTTCTTTAATTTTAATAATTTTTTCAAAATTTATTATTCAATGACTGATGCAGTATATTTTTATCATTCATTATTGAAACGCCCAGTAGTCTACCTAAGTGCGGAGTTGGCTTAAACATTATATCTCAAACTAAAAATAATCGTAAATTTACATTTAAAAAATATTTAATTTTCGAGACTTATTTGGGTTTTATCAAGACTTTCAAGGAAGTACCTCACATTTTCTGTTACTTTGGTATAATTTTATGAATTCGTAAAGTTGGTTTAGAAACGACTTCGAGATCTTTATATAAATAAAAGACATTTTGACTATGCATGTGTGCGTATGTTCCACATCTCCTCTTAAACCACTAAACCGATTCCAACCAGACTTTGCATACTTATTATTTAAGGCAAGAGAAAGATCACTGACAACTTTTCAGAGCCCAAAAGTTAGTTAAAATTTCAGTTTATAAAAAATTTTAAAAATTCAGCGAAACTAATTTTACACCTTATTGAATTTCAGAAAATTAGCTTATTAGTGACACAAATTTAATTTCTGTACAATTTGTTTCTCTCTTTTTAAAAAATTTTCAAAGTTAATTTTATACACAATTTGCACCAATATTTTGTATTGTTGAAGAACAAGAATAATACGAAGAACTGCTGACGTAATACATTAGCTGAATTCTGGAAGAACACTAAAAGAAAATTTTAAAAGTAGACGACAACGACGATAAACAATTTATATTAGAAACAACTATTGATTTGGTTTATTTTCATGCTTTCAATTAATGAAAAATTAACTATTTAATTAATTGCTTCAAAATATTCATTAAAAACTTTCTTATACTTCAATATTTGTCAAGAAAATTTGAAGTATCTATATAACAAATAATTTATAATTTATAAAGAAAATTAACTATCGGCGCTTTTTAAAAATCTTCCGGTTCAATTGATATTTTCATTTTAAATAAAAAACGTTTCAGATCGTAAAAGGATTTTGTGTATTATAATATATTACGTAATAGTAGTTTTTACATTAAAAATATTAGACATGAAAGTATTTTAATCCGGAGCAACGCCGGGCGTATCAGCTAGCCATCCAACATAATTAAACAAATAATTGACATGTAAAGAAACACAGTCAAACTTTGCAAAACGTAATCGTAATGATGCAAGCTGTTCAAAATCTCAGTCAGTGCTCAGTTAACAAATGGCAGCTATGAAACCGAGCCAAGACTTACAGGCATTTGATTTTTAACCTCTTGATGGCACACTGAGAAAATTGTATCTTTTATTTAATATCTAAAATATCTAAGAAATTAATAAAAAGAAGTTTCCCAAATAAATTTTTTCTTGAGATCAGTAAATTGTTCTAGAGCAAGATTAGTGATTTTCTAGTAAGCAAAGTGAATCATCAAAGCTATGCCGAATATCGTCGCTTAACAATCAACACCACCATTCTCAACTTTTTGGAATTTCAGAGGAAAAAAATACTCAATTTTTCGCAACCAATAACGAATATTTCTGAATTTTTTTTCACGTCTGGGTAGGAACATGAAACCATATATTCCTACTATATATTTAAAAAATTCCGAAACATCCGTTGTTAGTTGCAAAATATTGAGTATTTTCTTCCTCTTTAAAATTTCAAAGAATTGAAATAAGTGCTGTTGCTTGTTAAACGACGATATAAAAGATATTCACTTAAAAAAAATAATGATATAACCTGATTTGTTTAAAATAAATCGGTTGTTTTCTCAAATATAGATCAAGCTAATATTTATGATTAATATTTGATTATTTTACGTAAAGGTTTTATTTATGAATTTTAAAATTCAAATCATGATAGACATTTAACCCGTATTCTTTCAGTAACCTTGCACCTGTTGTATTCGTCCTTAAAGAGTCAAAAAACTGCCCGTGTTATCTAATGTCTAATTGCATGTTGTTGGTGACAACTTCACTTTCTCATTCCGCAGACATAATATGCATTTGATTTCAATATTAAAATGGCGCATCATATTTTATGTCCAGCAGTATGCCAGCTGGATGAAACGGCATATAAATGAGAAACTTATAAACGGTGCCTCACTGGATTTTTTTCACCACCATGCTATTTACTCTGACAAATATTTAATAGAAGATTACGGTATGAGAATTATGAAACGCGTCTCTATAAAATAAGGAATCGAAAACAATCTTTTAATTTCGGCGCCTTATGATCAAGCTTTAAAAGAACTTTCATTATTGAAATTAAAATTCAGTTCTTTAAAGGTTGACGCACAGGCGAAGAATTCATGTCTAACAATTATGGGACACAAAACCGAAAAGAGACAGAAGCACAGCATAAAAGGATATTAACTCGGACGCGAAATGGCAGATTTATGAGAAATGAAATGTAAAGATATTCCTTTACTTATTCCTACTCCAATCCCAGTGTAATAAGATGAAAGGTCGTTATGTTGAAGTTTAATTTAGTCATATAAACGTCTCCTTTTGAAGCAACACGAGGGCTATTTTGGGACGGACCTCGTAATTTTGAACCGCGGTCAGATGACGAGGAAGGTAGGGTGAAGTTATGTACTCACAGGAAAGATTAAGAATACCAGATTTGATTGGGTCGGGTAAAGGAATACAAATATCACCTTTATCTTAAAAATAATTTATTACATCACTATAACAATTTGATTTGATTTGTTGATTTATGTTTTGTTAGAACTCTAAAACCACTTATGGCTACCCAGTGCTTAACTCAAAGGTGGGTTTTTTTTGTCGAATAAGTTCTTATAAACTAGAAGGCAAGATATTACTTCAAAGAGTATCTTTTTGAGGCACATAATAATTTCATCAAATATATAATGGCACATAAAGAATCTTTTCAAGAAAAATAACTTCAGCTTCTTTAACTTGGTAGCGAAACATGAATTGATTTTTCTTCACGAATTTTATGTGGTGCTTACATGCTAGGAGGGGAAGGAGACATTCCGGAATATTTTTTAATTCTCTTCAAAGTAATTCAGTGCCTTACCCAATGGGCTAAATGGGAATTTACTACACTGACTTTCTTTAATTTTCAAATTTAAGGGGGAAAATTTAGTTTTTATTTTAAATAAATTAAGATATTATTAAGGCACTGTAACTAGACATCCATCAATCACATAAACATGTATATAATTTCAAAAGTATTAAGATAGAAACAATCAGAGAAAATCCTATATTACACATGTAAGAGAAGTTACCTACATTACGAAGCTGGCTTGTAAAATCCTGTTTCGAAAAGGTGCTGATTTGCAAAATTGTAAGGTGGAGAACAGATGACTTTTTTTATCCTCAATTATTTCATTACGTAGGTATTTTCTTAGCGCCATAGACTCTCGAATTCTTATCTACAGTTCTAACGGAGCGCCAAATACTCTAGCCCAGACCTTCCAACCTTCTTACAACAAGGCATTCTGATGTACAAGATTGAATAATTTACGAAAACACGGCATTCCCTCCCACTACAGTTTCGACACAATGCGGAAGAAATGAGCGGATTGCATGGCCTTCTGCCGTGAGGTGCACGACTGCATCCGAATTCGTTTTTTATGTTAATCTCCCATGTCATGATGATTTCCCTGCGGAGGGCTTCCGACAGAGAAACAGTTCCAGTGATCAAATTATGATTAGTCCTGCATGATAAAGGTCAGTATCCAATTCGTCAGGTTCTGACAGAGTTAACAGTTACGAAATCGGAAATACTCTCCCCTCCACTTTCTTGTGCACTTTCACATA
>BGPR01001910.1:162322-210687 GCA_013235015.1 Araneus ventricosus | reverse complement strand
GAGGGCGAAAGCTTCTCGTTTTCGCAGGTCAGTAGGAACCAACTCCTAAACATGCGTAATTTTGAATGGATATAATTGCAGGATGTTTCGTAAAATTTTACAAACCGTGCTGACAGGCATGTCTAAAGTTCAGGAAATTCCCCGTGCATTGCACATTCCCAAAGCACTGCTTGACGCTTCCTGCAATGCTGTAGCCACATCCTCCACTGACGTCGAAGCAATTTCTTTCCTCCCTCTGCCAAATTTCACGTCAAATGAACCCGACTTTTCGAATTTATCAATCATCTTCTTCAAACCGAATGCAGACATCGGACCAGAGCCGCTTCTTAAACCCTTCAATGTCCGGAATATCTTCAACGCAATTGCCGCACAATCACCGTTCTTGCAAAAATGCTTCATAAGCAGAGCCCGATCCTTCAATGATACAGTCATAACTACCTTCTCAGACGCAGAATAACAGGAACTACATATTCTCCGCCTTTTTATCACAAGTGTAATGTGCGTTGCACATGCCAAGTCTTTTAATTAGCATCTTAAAATTAGAATTATTACAACGGATTCCCAAATACTTTCATTAATATTAATAGTTTTTTAAAAGGAATATAGAAATATATCTTATTAATGTATTAATGGCTTTTTCTAATTTAATTTGCTAAAACTGTTTAAATATTAATTTTTTATTCTGATTAATTAGTTAGAATTTTTCTTCATAGATGGAGCTACGAGGTAGTTTTTAATTTTTTGTTGCTTCATGTATACTTTGCGTCGTCTGGATTGCATCTAAGATTTCGGCAGAGAGTGTTAGGGTTAACACACTCTCTAGCACCTTTTGATTTTTTTTAAGGATTGTGCATTTTGATTCGTCAAAATGATTCAAATATTGATATTGGACAGGATTCAGGCCACAAAGGGTATAATTTTGATTTATAATCTTACCCTTGACAGAAAATCTTGTCTAATTTTGGAATCTTTATGGTGAGTGGTCTTCGATAAAGTTTACCATTCGATTCCTTATTCATTTCTTCCTTTTTGAACATTTTTTACTTTCGAAATTCATTTTTATATATTTTTATGTGTTTTAAATATTATCGTTTCAACCTTCTGTTGATGCAATCACTTGAGGCTGTTGCTTTCGTACGCTTAAAGATGTATTGTCATCGTTTTTATCTAAATTTACTGTTTTTTGTCTTTACTTTTTTCTTTCTTTTTGTTTTATTTTAATTTTTGTTTAGTTTATCTAATTTTTGCTTCTGTATTATATTATAAATAGCTGCATTTGCGCCTTTATATATAATACTATGAATTTTTATTATTTAATTAATTTGATCAATTTATAAATTTGTTAATGTATTACTGTCATCTTAAAATTAGCATATCTTTTAAAGCAATCGTTTTTTAGCATCTTATCACGAGGACAGCGCCGTCTATCTGTGAACTTTTAATTTTTTTTTTTTCTTGCGCAAAACAAATTCCCATTGCTTCGCGTATACTCAGATCAAATATCAGGTCATTCTCAGTCAGTGGTTCTTTTTTCACAGCCTTTTGAGAGTGTAACTTTAATTATAATCACCATGTATAATTAGAATTATAAATTCGAGAATATATAAAAAAAAATTCACCAGTTTTGACATATCAGAAATTTTTATATGAAATTTCGATTTCATAATATATAGAACTCATTTTACCACTTTTAATATAGCATTAAATTTTATATCAATTTTCAAAAACTTTTACTTCTCATGTCAATGTATTGGTGAAAATTGTATCTTTAATATACAGCCTAGAAATATATATCTGGCTGTTAAATCAAAATTAGTATTATAGTCGTGTTATAGGGATGTGGTTTCAATATATAAATTTTTCAATATGAAAACCTAAAAGTTCTAGGATTCAAATTATCTATGAGCTAAGTTATTAGTAGTGTCAGATACAGCAGAGGGATAAGAACAACAATGGAAATGCAAAGTACTGTTTACTTTTGTCCCTGGCCTCTTTTCAACCCACGGAAGAAAGCAAGTGTCCGGTGTTGAATCAGCACAGCACTACAGCATCCATACTTGAAATTAAGCCCTCTTCATGGCTATGAGCAACTTTAAACAACCTATTCCCTTTCCGCCATTTCTGCATGTTTGTTAAAATGTATCACTGTTAAGACAAGTCAAGGTAGATATTAATTTCGACTTGTTCTAACCAAGTAGGAGGATATACAAAGAATTCACACCTGCATGTGATAAGCGATAGCAGCGCCCTCATTTGTGGAAATTGGTAATAGTTCTTCATTTCCCTCATTTCAAACGAAAGCCAATCTAAATAACTCCATCTTGCATCTTTGGTATGGATAAATGGAAAGTGTATTGTTGTATATTCCGGATATCTTATTTCCATTTGATTTATTATATTAGAGAATTAGACGAGCACATTAGGAGTAAATCGATGATTTCTGCTAAATTCCTAGTATTTAAGATTCCTCGAGATAAAAATGGCATGTTTAAAATGGTTTTCAAAAAATTTATCAAATGCGATTTAAGTAAATTAGAAATTTGTAATATTTTGAATTTTTATTTTCGGTTTTTTTTATATGAAACAATGAAGTTTCGCTTTATTTTTGTGTCCATTAGAAGTAGCAATTTAAGATGCTTTTCATATGGAATAATCTGACAGTATAGAGTATATAGTATTAACGTAGAGTAGAGTATTATAGTTTCCGAATTTAGATAGATTTATTTCCGAGTAATATGACTTGGTTATAAAAAATATGAAAGATATTAATATACCTTTCGCTGTTACTGTCAAAAATCATAACTTATTCTTACTACGATGAAATTTAAATTCTTGACGCAATTTAAGGGAAAAAAAATTGGAAGCTCGTTTACCATATTTTCGAAATTTATAAAAAATTACTTTAAAAGTAATAGGGATATTGTTGGGTATATGCATTGACTAAAACTAAATAAAGCGGAACTGAAGATTAGTTATTGTTAAAACATATAATCGTACCGAAACAAGTTTAGTACCGCAGCATTTCATTTACCCTTTTTTAAAAAAGTTTTTCTTAGATATTTCTAAAGAATGAAATGATTTCAGTAGCAATTCGTTTTTTTTCGGATGTTTTGATAAAATTTCATGGAATAAAGATTTGCGGTAATTAGTATGAATTTAAAGTTTCAACATGTAATTTGTTTCTTTATTGATCCGTTTTGTTGGTCATTAAACTAAACACACGTTCTTTAGCTCCAGTAGGTCTTGGCGAACACAACCAATATTCTATTAATTTATCAATACTATTATAGGAAACATTTTAATTAATTGCCGAAAATATTTCATTCCTTATATTACATAATGGTACAAAATGTCTAGAGTGGATGTCTCATGAAATGGTGCATCTTCAAACAAGTTTATTTCGGGAAAATCTGAAGAAAAATAAAAAAAAATATGAAAAATGAAAAAAATAATCTCTGAAAACTGTGATTGTTGGGTACTGTGTTACAAACTGTGGTTTGGTATTTAAAAAATTCCAGTTAAACTTTTTCACTACTATACTTATGTAGTTGTTACACTACTATGCTGAAGATCCACCGTCTATGTCGACCTGTTGCACGTTAAATCAGTCGTCGTGAATCAAACATCCTTCCGCTGTTGTGGTTCAAAAGTTTGGAGAGGGGTTAAAACCTCAGGTTTCATCCTCTTCATCCGTTCGCAGTTTCAAAATGACTAGGTCAGTCTCAAATTAACCCTCGTGTTACTTCAAAACGTTACGATAATATAACTAAATTAAACCGCACTGGTATGAAATGTGTCTTACGATTATGCGGATCAGTTTTATTTCCTTTTAGTTTAATGCGTCCCAATAAATGAAAACAAAATTTGCATTATTCAAATCATCCTCCAATAACTGGTTCGCATACGGCACCGGCACTTCAGTTATTATTGTCTCGGATTTTTTCTAGAACAAGTTAATTTGCCGTCGAAACATGCTTTAAGTTATAAGCACTAAATATTTTATTCGTGTGATTTTTGGATGTTTTCTGTAGTGATTAGTATAGCGGAAAAACACGATATTTTTTACAGATTAATATACAATATCAAAAAGAATTAGATGAAGCGAGTTTCATAATAGTAATTTTGTATGCTGTCGCTTTAATTTGGTTTTCATTTATAATAATTGAATATTATTTCGATTTCATATTAAATAGTGATGTGAAAGAACAATATTTTTTTTCTATAATAGGAGATGAATGTAAGAAACAAAATAATTTTATCAACAAATGCAATTACGAAAATGTGATTTTCTTCCTTCTTTTTAATTTTTGGAGATGCTGGAAGTTTTACTACTTTATATAATATAAAAATAAAAAATTTGGCTAGAAATACACTCTCAGCTCCAACTTACACAGTCGAAAATACATTTATGTTAATGTTTTGTTTCTCAACGTTTTTCCTTCTTACGCCAAACGTTCTTGCTCAGTTTTAACCTTAAATGACAGAAATCTTAGATCGAAAGTTGAGTAGATAAAATTAGGAAAATAAATGTTAGGAACATAGAAAGAATTATTTTTGAATATTTTTTAAAAAATTATTTAATGGAAATAATTTATTGTTCCATTAGAATTTGCTTCATAAAAATCCTTTATTAGGTCAAAATGTTAGCAAGTCATCGATTATCATCAGTTAGTTATTAAGTTACTCAAAATTAACTGAGGAAAGGAAAAAATGTAGAAATTTAAATATGATCAACCTGGTTTTCAAGTATTATTTTATTAAGTTTCCAGTTCAACGTTCTCTCTTTGAAACTTTGTGATGTCAAATTATTAATTTCACATCTTTGTGCTATGCACTTATAAATAATTTTTTTCAAGATCCAGATTTAAATTTTCTGTTAACAAAATTTCATAATTTTGAATTAGTACTTATTTTTTCCATTTTTTTTCTTTTTCTTTTCTGCCTCGTTGGGCCCAATTTCGTATTATTATATATATTTATGTGTAAGTTGTGTGTGTATGTAATAGATAGTTTCAGACTCCATTCTTTTCCGATTTAAGTCAAGCATAAATTAAACAGACGACTTAAGCGTGGTTTATATAAAAATCTAATACGCCATATATATAAAATTTTAATTTTAGCTTGAAAAATATTTTGAAATTTGTATATTTGAAATATTTTATTATCAGAATTTTATAGAAATTAATTGGCAATGAAAATTTCATTTTTCAGGCATTTATTAAAATAATGATTGCAGATTTAAACTGAAAGTAAAACACTATTGTAATCAAATTAAACGACAAAAATATTTAAGATAATTAACTAAGCCATCTAAATTTATGGCATCATGAAAATAATTGTTGAACATAAACATAGAAAAGGAAGCATTTTGAATATTTGAATGAGCGTAACAGATCACCAAACATTTAAAAAATACTTAAAGTTTAAAAATAATAACTAATTTTATAAATTTGAAAAATTCCTGAAGCTCCGTTGGAAGTTTTGAAGAATTAATTTTATTAATAATTATAAACGGAGACTTAATTATCACTGTTTGTTTTTTTAACTAATAAATAAATAATTTACAGTAAGAATGTTTGGAAATTTATTTTCAGGTCAATATATGCTTTTTAAATATTTTAAGAAAATATTTTAATTCTGGGTGAAAAATTACCGAACGAAGTTATTGGATTTTTTGAGAAATCCTCCTTCTTTAAAAGCACTTTATATTTGCTTATGTCAAGATGAATGATACGAGATCACTTAAGGAAAATCTCTTAATAAATTCCGCAAGAAATTCAATTCAATTAATAGCTAAATGTCTTGCTTTTAATTCTAATACAGGTAGACATTCTGTCAACTCCGTATATAGAACTACAGCCTTGCATAAATGTTCATAATTTAGCATGAATATATAAAGAAAAGAATGCATTTTAAAGGAGTCATTATTTGTGCAAAAGCTGTTTCAGATTCATAACTCACAGTGCAAATCAGCTGTCGAAAAAACAATTTCCAGCAGACACTAGAAGGAACATAAGCATATTGAATCTAAAGGAGAAAGAACACTTAACATCAACGTGGAGTAGTGTTTCCATGATTTAAATCAGCCATAAAGTTCGAACAATAACCTTTGATCATTTAATTTTTTTTTAAACAATAAAATCATTTTTTAAAATGAAGAGAAAAGATACTCGCTTCATGCTAAATGTTGAAGGGAAGAAATCATGGGCTGCAAGTTCCATAATTGCGTGTCTTAGATGCATGATAGAGACGTGAGGGAGATGAATTTCACTTGTTGGATAACAATAAGGCTGATAACCGTTGCTGTGAGGGATGGATCTGTTCTTGCAACAGTAGTTGTAGAAGAGTCAGCTGAATAAAGCCCTAATACGTCTACTTAAGACATGACGGCGTTCAAATTCGTCCCATCATTTTGGGGTAAATCAGCCACTCTCTCACTAGTGCTATTATTGAAATACAGCCGTTTGTACCTGTTGGATATGGATTTTTTATTACAAATTTTACAGATTCCCAAGAATTTAAAATGCCTTATGATATATGCTTAAAAAAAATCATTTTATTTTAAAATGTAATTATTTATATTAAAACACAATACTACAATTAGATGCTATGATATTGCACACTTGAATGAATCATTTTTGGATATTTATTATTTTTTTTTAAAGATTTGAAGTTATAAATTACTCTAATCAGTTTGATATTAAATCATGGATTTTTTACAAAAATTAAGAAAATCATTTTTATTTAAATCTAGATTTTTTTAAATTTCGCGTTATCTACGATGATTTAATATCATATGCACTTAACTGTCTAATAGAGATCAAATTATAATACATGCACATTCTTTTTTACATACATAATATATAGATAAGAATCAATTCTATAAATCAGTAGAAAATAATTACTACTATTAAGATTTTCTGCTTTTTTTACAATACTTCACCTCTTCAAGTTATCTATACTCAAAAGATTTAAGATAAGTGATGCTTACCTGATTATTTAGAGATTTTACTCTTAAACTGCAGTGCAGAATTATATATTTATTAGAATACTCAATTATATGCATCACCTGCATTTAATTCTTTTACTTGTATTGGTCTGAGTTCTACTTTATATAAGACAATTTATGTATTCTTACTAAGGCAGCAATTCTTACAGCCAATGCTCTTACTAGAGATTTTTTTATCCTTCCTTAGGCTCTGCTCGATTTTCACATTTAAAGAAGCGCATTCTGGTGTGAGCAAAATACTAACAAGTTTAACTTCGATTATTTATATCTGCAGATCTTCTTAATGGAAATGCTCCATAGAGCTTAAAAAATAACACTAATTCTTTCAAGTGCTTCCAAGCTTATAATTTAAAAGTCTACGATACATACATTCCAACGAGACAGATGGCATGTTTACCCAGGATGTGACTGATTTGTTAACTTCCAATCAAAGATCGATCAGAGTTGGTAAGTCGAGCAGGAAGAGTCGCTCCTCAAGGGCACTCAGGGCTTTCTTTGAAGACTGGAAGACCGATTTACTACAATGGAGTGTGCAGGGGAGAAAGTAACAGATTACCACTACATGTATCAGTTGGCAAGGGTATCCGTGCAGATTAGAGATAGATCTGAGGCAAGGCACATCTGGCGACGCAGGGCAATTCAGGAACTACAAGTAGCTCGTATCTGAGACACAATTGGTCATCTAGGACAAATCGGGGAAGATTATAGGTCATCGGAGAGAAATATGGTCATCAGAGATATGGGTTGGCGAGTGCAGAGTCTTGAAGGTCTAAGTTAATCACTGGATCTCTCAGAATAAGGCGAGAAGTGAGAGAAGCCAAGCGCAGACGTGGAGTGAATTTTCCATAGGTAAAGTCTTTAATGAAATTCTTTATTGTTTTCCATTTTAGCTTATTTTTTTATATTAAATTGAGATAATAGGGAAGTCAGCGCAGATGGTATCAGAAAAGTTTTCAGATGAAATTTTGGTGGAGAGGGATTTTAAGTGCGTTGTAAATTTCTTTCCATTCTATGATGTCTAGTCAACATTTAACAACTGGTCTGCCATTACCAATCATTCGTAGGGTCTTATTTTCCAGAGTCTGGATTTGGGTTAAGGTTAACTTGGAGGTACAGCCCCATATAGGGCTTGCATAAGCTGGAATTGGGTGAATATAAGTTAAATAAATTAGCACCTTGTTGTCGATGGAGAGACTGGAGTTTCTGCATATTAGCGAATATTGGGAGCGAAGGGCTTTATAAAATTTTTCACTGGCATGATTATTGTGAGATTTCAAAATTAGGTTTTTGTCTAAGATAACTCCGAGGAATTTAACCTCATTTTTCCAATCAACTGAAGTATCATAAATATTAATTTTTTGCCAATCATTCTTTTGCTTGAAAAATAGGATTGCTTTCGTTTTATCTACATTTAACTTTATTTTCCATCGAATGAGCCAGGCTTCTAATTTTGTGAGGTAATTTTGGAAGGGGGTGAGTGCTGGACTAGGCGTGCCTGCGGACAGTCTTGTCTGTAGAACAAATATCCGGGGAGGTAGGGATTAGAATTATTTTTAAGTTTGGTTTCCTGGATTAAGAGAAAGTCTGGCAATTTTTCATCGATGAAAGTGCGCAAGTCATGCATTTTATTATTTAGTCCATTCGCATTGCAATAACAAATACAGAGCCCGTGGGACACAAATTAAAAGGAAGCGGGGTTTCTTAGTGAGAGGAAATACTTGAGAACTGAGTGGAGTTTATCCACATCATCATTTTGATTGCGTAAGCTTTGCTCTAATAATTATAAATTGGTACCATTGAACAGTCTCTTGACTTCATTTATGACATAAAGCAAGTCATCGAAATCAGATTGAATACTTTCAGGAAGAAATTTTGCCAATTGAGTAGTTTCCTTAAGATCCACGCGAGTAGGCTTATCATTATTAGGAATCGCCCTATCGTTAATATTGCTGTTTGCTATTCGAACATATGGGATTTTCGGATCGACTTCTCTATAATTCGATCGAATTTGATTTTTCTTACTTTTAGGGAATTTTTTGCAACCGCGGTAAGAGGCGACAAGGCCATCTTTGTTGCAATTTATACTGACAGGGATATCTTTTTGGGAAACTAGCATTCTCTGAGGGCGTGTTCGCCCCCGCATCTGATGCAACGGGCTCTAAATTCACAATTAGCTGAGCCAGAAACAGCACTTAAAACACTGGAGGCTTCCAGTTTTTCTCTCTGATTTCTCTATCTTGATTCTGAGGTAGAGTAGGGATCGCAAAGTCCATATATCCTTATTTTCTTCGATATTTGGAAGGGTTACTTGAAATAACGGGAGGGATTGTTTAGTCTTGAAACGAGTTAGTTGGACCACTTTATCTACCTTAAATTTTCCCTCAGTTGCTAGAGCACCTTTAATAGTATCTGCACTAGTGCCCTGGGGGAGATCTCTAATTACAATTTTAATCGGTGGATTAGACCGAGTAGGGATGACAAAGTAATCCATTTCATTATCTTTAAGAAATTTAGTTATGCTTCGACTTGATTCAATAGGGTACCTTGATGAAAATTAGTTATTTATAAACTTTTTATTCTAAAGTAGTGGTGTAGTTATTTTTAAAATATTATTGGTTGATAAATGGTATTAAGTTTAAAGCAGTTCATAAGGAATTCGTATGAAATATATTTTTATAAACAGGTCATATTGCTTTTTATAGAAATTTTAATTCCAAAAAATGTTGAAAAATTCATTATTAGCAACAAAATCAGCATTAGCATCAACAGCACTGACTGCACAAGAATTCGAATTCCACTCTTTCTCTTGCTCATTTGTTTATGATGCCAAAACAATTTATTACCATACTCTTACTCGATATTCAGTACCTAATATTACAGCTTTCCTTGAGTGCCAGGACAACATGCGCTTCTACTCATTCTGAATGCTTATAAGTTATGAAGGGGAACAAACACGGGACAATGCTGCAAAGCGAATGAGATTTGGCTTTGCAAACCAGGGGAAATAGAATTTATGAGTTTGAAAGACTTCAGTTTCTAAGTTTGAAGAGTCACCAAAGGGGTTCCAATTTGAGAGTCTAGAAGTTAAGGAGGCTTCAGTGGGAGAGACAATTCGTAGTTGAATATGGATAGAGATATTTATTGTGAGCGTATTCGCTTTGGCTATTGATAAGCAGATTTTTGTGTTCTGCAATTCGGAGAAAGAATTTTCTCGATGTGGTCTTCTATACTTTCAATATGCAAATCGTTATGGATGATTTCGTTCCTCACGAACCAGGGAGCATTGGTTATAATTCTGATTATTTTATTGTGCAGGATTTGATTTTCATGCAGCGAGTTTTAGGCGATAAACCCCAAATCTGGGCACAGTAGGACAGAATAACTCTCAGACATGTTCAAAAAAAGCACTTTGTTATTAAGTGAGAGAGGGGACAGGCGCCCTATGAGTGAAATGATACTACGAACTTTTTCTAGAATTTATCATTATTATATTTGGCGTGTTGTCTAAAAGTTAGTTTGCTGTCGAAAAATTAAGCCAAGATATTTAACTTGATTTTCCTGTGAGAGTTATTTGCCGAAGAAAGTAAGAGACTTGAGAACTTTATTAGAGTGACGTTTGCGGAACATTATGGCTTTTTTTTTCAGTGTTTATTGCTACTCTCCAGTTGGTGCAGCAATTTTCAATTCTGCGTAATTGAACTTTAAGTGTCTGAATTACGAATTTAACGTTGCTTCCTTGTGTGAGGATGGCGGAGTAGTCTGCGAAAAAGCAGTTGAGGATTTTATCATGCTGGAGAAAGTCCGAGTTGGCGATGTTATAAAGACTCGGGCCGAGGAAGCTTCCTTTTGGTGTCCCTGCTTGTGTGTTGACACTGAGGAGAGAGTGTGATTGACATGGACATGGAATTTCCTGTCTGTTTGGAAATTACGCAGAATTAAGATCAGGTAGTCAGGAAATTTGTAGGTGATTAGTTTGACAATCAAGCCTTGATGACACAAACGATCGAAAGCCTTCCTTACATCCAAGAAAACACCACCAGAGACATTAAATTCGTCAACAATTTTATTGGTAACACAAAGAAGTTGATGAGTACAACTGTGTCTTTCTCTGAAGCCGAATTGTTTATTGGGAATGATATTTAGATTATTGTGCTGTGAAGTTATAGCACATTAAAACAAAGTTAGATCGTATAGTGGTATTTAAGTTAAAACTAATTACTTTATTTCCTTCCTTTTTTTGACAAACTATAAAAAATTATTAATTATAATTGCATATTAGACTTACAAACTATCAGATTATTCACTTCACAATAACACCAAGGTCACATATATATTTATTTATTTTACCAGGCCAGTTCCTTACTCAATTTGCTCTAGGCTAAATAAATGCACACAGACTAAATGAGCTATAATAATTTATATTTATTAGTATGCCTTGATTAACCCTATCATTGGAAATTATAGTCGATCGACTTCTTTACTCACAAATCTAATGATCAAACACGTTTGATTCACTTAGACATAACAAACACAGTTACATAAGAAAAAGTATGCACTTAATATGATACGGCTACATGAGATAAACCTAAAAACTGATTCACTAGAAATAGTCCTATTGCCTTACAGCGGCCAGAGTTCCACTTATTATTTCTTTACGCGTCTTAATAATCTTGTAAATGAACATGCTTCAGCAAGAGGTCGGCTTACTTTTTCATCCTTTCAAAATTGACAAAAAATTCAAATCTACACTTCGCTGTCTTTAAAACCCTCAGCTTCTAATGTTCATTGGTAACAAGGAGAATTAATAAAAATTCAAAAAAAAGTACTTATCACTGAGGCTCTGCAGCAGCCTCTAAGGTAGCACCTTCTGGCAGGGGAAATCATCTCATCGACACCTTGAATGCATGGACCCACTATGGCAGCGTCATCTCCCGAAGGAAAAAAAAATCATCTTCGCAGGGGACCTTCAACTCCCGACCTCTCCAAGAGTCCGTTCACCTCCTTCGATCATGTCCAGCACCCCAAAAAAACACCCGTCTGTCCTCCTCCTCCAACCAAAAGGCCCGCTTTCCTACGTCGCAGGCAGCTACGTCACTTCCCTCTCGAACGTTCTCCAAAGTTCAGGACCAGATATTTCATCACCTCACAGTAAAATTTCGTCATCCACCAGTACTTTCACTTCAGCGTGACTCAGCAGTTTTCACCGGGGGCCATGCTTCGCGGAGAAACGAAGATCCACCGCAGCAGGGGAAAAAGAAAAAAGAACACATTTCATCTCCCCTGCTTTTCATCTCTTGGCATAAACAAATTATCATTTCACACACTCAGGAATTTAAGACAATTAAGTCACTATTTAAATAAAGCATAAAATGACAAAAATAGAATTATTTAAAAAAGATCTTTTAAGCGATAAGATATTCAATTGTTAGATAAAAGAACAGACTTTGAGTGTTTTGATTAAACGCATTTAGAAGAAGGAAAAATAATTGAAGTTAATAATTAAAAATTTAGTTGTTAATTTAATTTAAATGTTGTGGGACAACACAACAATTGCAGTGCTCATTTATTCGTTTAAGGAGAAGTTTTTCATACAGTTTTCCTATGTTGCTTAAGAGAGTTGTGGGTCGGTAGGAGCTTGGTAGCTTGCGGTCTTGATGGGGTTTCGGGAACATTAGCACGTGTGCTAATTTCCAGGATGCTGAAAAATGATGGAGAGCAAGACATTTGTTGAAAATTTTTGTGAGATGTGTAACTGCATTTAGAGTAAGCATCCTGAGTTCTTTATTAGGAACTCCATCCGGTCCAGTGGCTTTACGAGGGTTGAGGGTTAAGTTGATAACTTCTTGTGACAAGATGATCCTTTGCCCAGATTCGGGGTTTAACAACTAAAATTCACAGCAAGAAAATCCAAACTCTACAAAAGAAAATATTCAGAATTATGGCCAATGCTTGATTACGTCGTTAGACAATTCTGAATAAGAGAACTTTAATTATTAATTTAATTATGAACACTTTGTATAGCAAAGATTTCATGCTTTCGATATCATGAACGTTAATGTTTATTATTATTATTATTGCAACTTATACTGGTTGGACATAAAATAGCGTGAGATTCTAATGGGCTTGATTGCATAAGATCCTGTAGCCAAATAGATTCTAAATACTATTCCGCCCGCGGGATTTCGATTTATGAAAAGAAAAATTAGTTCCAATTTTATCCAACAACTTCAATGTGGCGTTGTACACGCAGCTGCCAATTCACATAGTCGACAGATTTAGAGAAATCATAATTTATAAATCAAGTTTTATTTTGGCATAGTTGGTTCACTGAGTTGTCACACAAAATACATTCTTTGGAATGCATATTCCACCGCAGAACATAGAGTTCTCAATGTTGATTATCGGATTTGCAGCATTAAAGTTATTTAGATTGGTTGCGACCGGATTTGTGATTCACTGCAAAGGGGATTCTGAATAGTGATCTGTGTTGATGTTGGCTTCCACGCTTGATGGGAATATTTGTGGTAAATTTAACTGATCGAAATTTTTTAAAAGAAGTTTTCGCTACAGACGCCATCTATTGATTGTATATAGAACTATAAATACAAAATTTTGTAGAAAGTGTAATAAAAACAAATGACAATTTTTTATTTAATTTTTTTTCAAAAACACTTTACATACATTTAAATGGAATTTGAAAATTAAAATTGTGCTTGAAATCACAATTATTTAGAACAGATATTTAAAAATAACAATAGTAGAAATATTTGTTATTAAAAATATCGTGGATTATGCATCCCTATAAAAAACTTGCGAAAAAATTTTATGGAAAAGTGCCGGATATCAATAACCCCGAATTCCTGTTTATGATCATAATGATGAACAGAATCGTAAGAGACCAAGAATGGCTACCTCACTCTGAGTTTCCTCCGCACTGTTGTTCATTCCTTTCTTTAACCTTTTAATTTTTCACAACTTTTTTTATCTCCTAGAAAACTTTAAAAAATTTTAATTTTTAAAAAACTAATTTAGTATTTATGTAGCTTGTAACTTTTTATTGATTTCATTTGCTCCTAAATTTGATTTTCCTCACACTGGTTTATGCATTTTGATTATCAGGTCTAGTTTTCATTTCCACTTATTAACAAATGTATTAGATTTTCAGATGGTGGGGACTGCGGCCCAAGGCTCTGAAACCACAACAATTATTTCTGATAATGAAAATCAAAGCGATAATCAATACATATTGGTTGGCTTTTATGGCCAGCTTGATATAAATGGAACAAAGTAACCAACTAGCAGTTGAACTAATAAGAATTTCAAGGGGCTACTATCTGGAGTTTTATAAATGATCGCAACGATCTCAGGTTTCATTTTAGAATCTAGAAATTCCAGTTCCTTCCTTTCGTCGAATGAATATCCAAGGACGGCGTCATGTTGGAGGAATGCAATTTTTATCGCTAAGGATTTTTTTAATAATATACTGTCATTTTAGATAAGAAATTCTCGTGTTTTATCTTAGAAAGTTATGCGGCTTTATACAGGATTCGTCGAGATGAAAGCAGATAAGTTTAATACGTGTTTGGAAACTCATATCATGGACGATTTAAATTACTGAAAAATTTTGTAATATTTTAAAGTTTACTTTTTTTAAAATAATGAACTTCTGCTTTTTATTTTTGTGCTATTCCCGTTCATTTTTAAATTTTTCATCATATGGAAAAATATTGCTGATACAATGTGCAATATTGAAATATTCAAATGCAATGCACTATTAACTATTCAAATTTCTAGATTCTACGAATCAGTACATTCATGGAATCTAAAGAAACCTTGAATAAGGGAATTGTGTTTGTTGGCGATTTCAGAGATACTGCACAAAATTAAGAGCATAGATTTTTTGGAGTTTCGACTTTTTTAAAGAGCAATGGACAACAGCAGTGGCGGATCGGGGGGGGGGGGGGAGTTTCCCCCACTTTTTATAGGAAACACTAAATTTTTATTTTATTTTAGCCGTCCAAAACTAGGAATAATAAAAAAGCAACAGTTGAAAGTTAAACCGACAAAGCACACCTGGAAAGTTAGATAAGTAATAACTGGTGCTTGATTTTCAATTAAACCTATGACATTTACGAAATTTGAAGCCAGATGTCTTGAAATGCCTAAAAATGAAGAGAACAAGCGAAATAAGTATCAATGTTACCTGCCCATCCCCGTATTAAGATGACTCCGTACCTCTTAATGACCATTGGTCAGAAGGATGTAAAGGACGTCTTTGTTCAATTGGTATGATTGATAACCGCAATATCTGTTAAAGAAAAAATAGTGTTTTTGATATTATCTAAGCTTTTTCCAGCTGCCTAAGTAGTCATCAATGGAATTGTGTGCATTTACACTTATTTTGAACGCATTGTAATCAAAATAAGTTTCACAGTGAGCGTCTTTCTTCTGAAATCTTTTGGTAAGTTCTAGAGGAGCCATAAATTACAAGATAGATGATACTATACTCCGTTGGCTAATTACTTGCGAGGGGACTCTTATAGTGAAACCACACTTGGTAACTGGTCACCTACGCTGATACTAATGTATTTTTTCAAGGGAACAAGAATTGTTCATCGCGCCCTCGAGAAGTTCTTTACTATTCTCTGGTCAGTTCAGTATTCACATCAGCGTTTAGAGTTCGCATCTCTCTGATTTATGATTTCGAGACCAAACTTATGACTTTGAAAAGCTTATTTTCTACTGCATTTTACTTTAAAGTAATTAATTTTATTGCTTTGGATATATGTTTGAAATAATATTATTAAGCACAAATAATCAAATTCAATATTTTTTATTTTCTCGTATAATTTATTGAATGGTTAGATTTAATTAAATTATTACTTTTTGTTTTAATTTAAACAAGCCATGCTTTTTTCAATGAAATTATTACCGATTATTTGTGAACTCTCAAAGCACTTTGGTTAAATTGTAGACTTGTGCTAATGTTGCAAATAATGATTTTGTGGCGAGCCTATTTTGAATGGTTGCTAGTTGCTGGTTCCGCTGATTTGATTTGGGAACCCAACTCAACTTCCAACCAACCGGGGGTACCAGAATAGACCCTTACTCGGGGAATGTTGGTGGAAGGGGGGCACCATATTGTCGAATATTATCGGTGGGGCAAATTTCGAATCAATACATTTCTAATGATAATTCAGCACTCTAGAGCATAACTTGAGAATGGGTCTGTTTCTTTCGAAGAGATTCGCGAAACATTTGTCCTATCACAAAATTTTGATTGCTGATTTCTTCTAAGCATAGAGAAGAGCGAAGAAACATGCTTTTGATTTTCAACAATGATTGGAACTCTCTCTATGCAATGAACTTGTCCATCTGATGTCGCACATAACTGATTGCACCATTCGGACTAAAACCCCTTAGAACATTTCAAGCGGCTACTAGAAAAAGATTAAAAACTATTATTAAAAATATTTTTCTGCACGCCAGTGCCGAATTCCTTTATTGAAAGGCCGTTTCCTTCTTTGGAAAGCATCAAGGATTATCTAAAATCTATGATGCAGCGAAACATGCGAAATATGCCCTTGCACTTTCTTTTTAGTACTGCAGCAGATTTAACTAGATCGATTGACTTCAAATGAAACAATGATTTGTTATTAATGTAATTTCTGATCAAATTCCATTTGACTCTCGAATCTGGATTACAGCCGAATCTAATCTGTAGATTCGGAAACGCGAAGTGAACGGGTCCGACCTATCATTATGATACTGCAAGAAAATGTATGAAAAAGAAAGGAGAAAGAAAATGTTAAGTGAGAGTATAAAATTCGTCAGCATATTGCTATATTCATATCAGTGTTCTTATTTTTGAGTCCTTATTATTAAGTTTTTATTTTTGAAAACTGGACCCTATTTGCTGTAGAATTTCCTTTAGAAAAAAAAGATCCGGAAACATTACAGCTCGTAAATATAACTGCCCATTGATCTTCTAATACTGGTAACATCGATAGAAGATTTAGAGATTATTGGTAACTTTGAAACCACTATAAATAATTTATGTCACTTTTTTTTACACTATTACTGAATTTAAAAATTAAAAATTGTGCAATCTTTTACTCTCAAACTGATTGCGAATAACAAGTAAAGGCGCGTCACCTAGCGGTAGATCTTCCGATGAAAATAAATATTTTGAAAGAAGTCTTTGTTTTTGAGTTTTTGTTTCTAAACTTGTAGAAAAGAAGCACTCACTTGTTGAACTGTCAGAACGGAGAGAAGGCAGGTTGTTTGTCGGGATTAATTATCTGACTTGAATGTTTACTTATTAAATTCTGCATACTTGTGGATTCTTTTAAGAAAATCTATAACCTTTTTTCGGATTTCTGGAGAAGAACCGCATTGTAAGTGAAACAGACTTTCAGTTACCTTATTTTATAAAATTTTTTTGTAATGGAGAAATCTTAAAAAACGACGCGAATATGTGAAATATCATACATTACTATTAATTTTTTTTCTCACATTTTTTCTTATTTTCTTTTTATGTGTTTGGTGCATTAGAATTTTTTAAAATGAGACATTTAAGATTCAAAGTAAATAGGAACTGTAGGATATATTTCCCCCCCCATTTACTGTTAAATTTCTACATTCTAATACTTGAAAATCCGCACAATATTATTACATAAACAATCTGAATTTCTCCCAAGAGATTATGAGAACAGCAACTTTAATGAAATATCTGAAAGAGCTCTATGTTCCATGTATGTGTTTGAAAAGAAGCTATATTTTTCTGGTCTTGGAAGATCTATTATGCTTGATATCGTTTAAAATGAATATACTTGGTTATCAGTTCCAATGCATTAATCGCATCAGTATTTTATAAAAATATGTATGCAATACAAATCGTATTTTATAACATTTAGTGGAGGAAGGTTGCTAAAAGTTGGTTATAGGCAGTACTTATTAGTATCAGCAATTCTAAAAATAATTACGAATTTAAAATAATAATAACATTGAATTCTATAATTTTCAATTGTTTGGAATTCTTTGTTATTCTAATATTTTTTTTCTAAGGAAATCGACCTGTTATGTATTCTTACTTTAATTCATTTTTATTGTGGTTTGTTTTTCCCATTACAATTACCACTTGTGTTGATACATTCTTAAAAAGTTTTTAAAGTGTTTCAGATATTTATTAAATTGTCATTAGAATCTGTAATCTTTGGGAAATAAATAAGAATGGTATATTTTGCAATCCTTTTTTGGTAAACATTTTACTCTACGGTACCCACTTGCTTCTCGCCAATTTTTCTTGGTGCAATTTCATTTTCTGTCGCCAAATATTGTTTGGGATGTGCAGTGCGCTTTTCATTGCTCTACTGCGCATGCTTCATTTGAAAAGGAGAGATTGAGCACGCAGTGCCTTCGGTATTTCAAGCGTGTACTGGGCAATTTTTTTTAACTTAAAAAACATCAGCAGCTTCGCTTTCTGCAAAGCGGGACACTAGCAGCTTCACTTATTCATTGAGAAGCGAAAACACAGAATAACATACACAGTTCTGAACCTAAAGTGAATGAAAATGTTCAAAAACGAGAAAAGTGTAGTTAAAACTTCACATACCTATTTTAAATTGGGCTTCCACTGTCTGAACCTGATGGTAGGTCGAAAGGGAACCAATGTTCCCAGAATTCGGAGCCATAATCAACAATAGCTGTACAAAGCGCACATAACGAAATGATAAAATCAGACAAAAATCATACCGGAGAATTCCAAACGATTTTTTAATCAAATTCGATTGAATCGACCAATCACATGAAACAGATCAATGGAACAAACCAATCAAAACGAATCGTAATATCGCGCCATACACAAAAAACTGATGAAAAGATCAATTTGTTAAAATCATCATTGCGCAATCAAAACAAATGTTCTCTCATCTCCATTCTTGGCGGCAAGGAGTTGGCGATCCTAACAGGAACGAAGTAAGTGGGCACCGTAGAGTAAATTTTAACCTTCTTTTTTTTAAAACATTGTAAAATTTTGCAGACTAGTTTCATTCATTCTCAGATTTTCTGTACTGTATTGATGTTTCTTTTTTGTAAAATATGAGAATTTCCAAGGACAGGAACTTCTATACTTAACTCCAAAATAGGGATGTAACGAATATTCAGCAACTATTCGGCTGGCTGAATACTAACTAAGCAGGTATTCGACCGAATATAATCAGGATGATATTTTATTTAATGTGCTTTTAAATATACATTTAACAAAGAATTTTGCAGAATTACATTTCATTGCATTTATTATTTTAAAAACCTAACATGTATCCAAATAATATTGCATATCATTTATAGAAGTCTATTCCTAATGGTTTCATATATATTACCAGCTTCAGAAAATAAATTGTCACTATATAATGCTTGCAGGTGCTAAAAGAGATGTTCTTCCTAAAATTTGCGAATCTCTGAACATTTTCTGCATTTTTTCCACCAATTAAGTGGATGCTCTTTCCTACCTATTTAGTTCTTTAAGGAATTTATTTCTAGTAATTTTAATTTATCCATTCAGTTTTCTTCTATGTTTGTCATTGTCATGTCTGGAATGATGAGTCTTTTATTTCTTGGAAGCAATCTCAAAATGATGAGGGTTTCTCATTTTTTATTATTGGAATTTAGGTATTTAAAATATTACAAATATGCATAAAGGTATTAACATATTTCTTTAAATATGCAAATAATAAAAAAATTAATTTTATTTAATCTTAAATTTTTTCATCTAAAATTTGAAAAATATTTCATTTGCAATCAAAAATTAAATCTTTTTAAAAATCTGGAATTTGGCCGATATTTGTTGCATCCCTATTCCAAAATATTGTGACATTTCTAATCCATCTAACTTCTACCTGTGTATTGTCACATGCTGTTCTGTGATATCATGTCTTTTTTCCTCCTGTATTATTCACAGTGAATTCCAAAATTAACCTTGGATGGGTTGTGACATTTCTAATGAAGTCGATTCATATGATAAATGTAATTGCATCTGCCATCTAACATCTATCTGCATGTTGTCGCATACTGTTCTGTGATATCATGTCTTTTTCCCTCCTGTATTATTCATAGTGAATTCTAAAAATTAAACTTGGATGGGTTGCGCCTCTGAAAGTTTAATTTTGGGTTATTTGGCTTCTGATAGACACTACCCTCTTTGCTTATTAATAATCGTACATATTTTAGTTTTATTTTAACCAACAGGAAGTCAACCTTTTGATGGATATTGTCTAAAATTTGATACGGATATACAATTTTGATGATAAAAACATAAACTAAATTTAGCACTTTTACTTTTTTGCCTTTTAGAGTTGCCATATTCGCATGCGCACGGACAATCAGAGACTTCACATATCCGTATTTTGTCCAAATTTTGATAGAAATCTACAATTTTGGTGTTATAACTATATATCCAATTTCATGCATCTAGCTTGTTGCATTTATGAGTTCTATCACAGTTAAGGTTTTTCCAGCCTCATGGAGATCTAAAATGAAGGAATTCATTAATGTTTCTCGATTGAATTTTTTAACGATTGCAATACTTTCTCTATATATTTCGTATATAAGAAAGTAAAAATTCTTAAACTCAGTTTTAAACCCTTCCAGGGCTTGTGTATGGCCTCGATGGCGAATCTAGGCTATGGGGCTACAGCCCCCTTCCAGAGCTGAACCAAAATTCTTAATTTTTTTTCATATCTCTTCACCTGTTTGTTCTTGATCTCTTTTTTCTTTAAAAAAAAAAAGTGGTAATATTGCTTTTCTGTCGTCGCATGATTGATAATTTTCTACTTTTGTAGTCACTCCACTCAGACTTGTAGAGTTAATGTGGTCAAAAACATTTCTTGGCTAGTTATTTCATTGTGTTTTTATTAAATTATTGAAAGTATTGTAGTATCCTTTGTGATTCTTACTGTCAGCTGAGTAAAGTTAGTGTTTTCACTTATATAAGCCATGAGGTCATGACTATACAAAATTTTCATGACCTCAACCCCCACACCCTCCAACCAAAATCCTGGATTCTGCATTGCATGTTCTGCAGCACCCTAATTATTCCACTGAACTGAGCAGAAAGTAGATAACATTCTATTGCAGTTTCTAATTGGGGGTTAATTGGCCCATACCACTTTAGGCTGGCCCTGCATGTATTGGTATTGACATCATTTGCCACTAATGGGGTCACTCATAATTTTCTACAAATTGTCAGGTTAATTTGAGTTGTCACTGATAGTAATCGAACCTGAAAATTCTTTGATTCAGATTAATTCTTTTGTATATTTCACCTTTATACATTCATCCAAATTCCTTTGTTTAGATAGTTATATGTAGTATTCTTTCTTTGGTTCCTAAATTATTTTTAGTAAGAGAATTGTAGTTTTTATTTTATTTAATTTCTCTCATGTTAGCCTTTTGTCAATTTTTTTTATGTTAATTTTGGAGAATTTTAATTTAGATTATTTTTATATTGGCTGTTTAATAGTTACTTGATTGTTATACTTTTTGTACCACTGGTTGTTTGTTCTTTTTGTAAGCTGTGCGGCCCTTGGGTGCTCTTGTATTGGGTGGTCTCTCTTGTCTTCTGCATGGCTTCGGATTGGTTGGCCATTGTATGTATGTGTAATGTAGATAAAGTTTTAAAAAAAAGTGTGACCAATGCCTATTGAAAAATAAGCAAGATTTTATCAAAGTAGTTTGAAAGATGTTTTTTTCTTTTTGAACAATTTAAATTCTTGGGATCAGTTGTGACTCGTAAATAAAAAATCCATTGGCTGGAATAATTTTCTTTCGTTTGCTTTACAAAACTTCCCACTGTTAAGTGTACAGCAAAATATATTTAATTTCATTATGAAGATTTTTATGTTATAAATAATTTTATTAGGATTTTCTAAAATTCTTTATGTGGGTGTTTCAATGTAGTACAAGAACCAAAAAAATTTGAAAGCTATCAAAATTAGAGAGATTTACTTTTCATGTACAAAATATACAGTCATTATGACTGTGAAAGATGTATTGGATGAATGCTTTTCTTCAGAACTTTCTTTGGCCCTTTAATCTATAATGGTATTATATGCTACACCTTTAGGAAATTATTAAACAGTAATTTCTTAAAAGGTAGATTTGAAAGATGAAAGGAATGGACCCACATTTATATTCCCAGTGGAGGAACAAACTATTAAGATATCTGTGAAATAAAGTCTGATCTAATATATAAGCTGCATATATTGTCCAGGTTTTTTAAATGATTCTTCCCACTGCTCGTCTAAATAAATAAATTAAAAGAACATATTAATACTTCATTTAAATGAAGTATTTAAAGGTTTTAAGCTATTTCCTAATTAAGAATTCTTTTGATGTTTAACCCTTTAACTGCAGGTATGCTGTATAAACCACATATATAAGAAAGTACCTGCAGTTAAACTTGTTTATAAACCTATGATTATATGGAAACTGGAAGCTTTGCAAAATGGTAGACAGACAGAGAGGGACAAAGTTATAAAACATTTTTATTAAGATTGTTGTTACTAAAATAATGAAAATTTAGAATTCTCTTTGCTTCAAGCTAACAAAAAGTTGAGGTTAACCAGCAGGAGTGTTCTCCCCTAAACTATCTCGTATACTTCCCCCAAAAGGTGCCATTTCCCCTTCCCCTGCATGGCTAAAAAAAATTTGAACCTACTGTTACCCAGAATCCAATGACTATCAGAAGGTTTTTTATTATAGTGATTGAAAAATATCTAGGTAAAGAATCAAATTCAAAGAGATGCGTACCGAATAAAATGCATGTAATCACACACTTCCACTCTTACCGGCTCAAGGACAAACTGACGTAATTCGCTACTCCATAATGAAATTCCGTTCCTTTCGCGTGCACAGAAGATTGCTTCCAGTACGCATGCGCGTGGATATGACGGATTCTCTTTAAAATTATACAGACCGACAGACAGTCAACCCATTTATAGATTTGGCCCAAAATTTTATACGGACCTACATTCATGATGATAAAACTGTGTACAAAATTTTATCCATCTAGCTATTCAAGTTTTTGAGTTATAGTGTTCGCATGACCGTGGACAGACAGACAGACTTCCTGTGGAAGGAGTTTGTCCAAAATTTGTTAGAAACCTACAAATTATGTGTCAAGTTCACATACCAAATTTCATCTCTGTAGCTCTAATAGTTTTCGAGTTATTGTGTTCACAGACACACATAATTCTAAAATTGTGTTTTTCAGACTCAGGGAGGTCTAAAACGTGGAGATTTGTCAAAATCTCGAGTTCGAATTTTTTGACGATTACAATACTTTCTCTTTGTATACTTCGTATACGAGAAAGTAAAAACAGACCCGTCATATCCATTGGCCCAGGTATGCTATTGATTCAAGGGTGCCTAAAAATTTACTATATTGATAAAATCTGTAAAAAATTGATTTAATTATAAATTTAAATATGTTAAAAGCAAGAATATGTTTAGGGCTTGACTAGACAGCCATTGATTTTGTAATGTTACATAAACATGTATATTGGTTCAAAAAATATTCATATGTAGAGACAATTAGTGAGAAAATCCTAAATTATGCATCTAATAGAAGTTCCCTACATTAGGAAGCTGGGATGCAAAATCTTATTTTGAAAAGGTGACTTTTTTTATCGCTCACCAATTATTTTATTAGGTATTTTCAGTGGGCAAAATTCAAAATTTGGCTCAAATTTCTAGTTATGGCTCTGGTGGGGGCCAAATTATTCTAAATTTACAAATTACTCTGTTTTTAAATGTTACATTTTCTTGTGCAGAAATTTATATTTAACCACACCTTGATGAAAAGCCTAATTTCTTTTTATTTCTTCTTGCATTTAATATATGTTTTTAAGCATGTGAAGGCAAACATATTGATATTGCATGTAGGGATGTAACAAATAGTGAATTTGGCAGAATACCTACTTTAAAAAAAAACATTTCACTTTTGATGGTAAATAAAATATTCCTCAAATTTTAAATGAAAAAAATTAAAAATTAATAAAATGGATATTTTTATTAATTTTTCTTGACTTTATTAAATATTAACACCTTGATGTATATTTTGTAATACTTTAAACACTTTAATTCCAACAATAAGACAATGTGGCTTTCACAAATCTAAATAAATTATAATAGTATAATTTCATCTACATTATTTACATTAGATTATATTTTTAAGATTTATATATTTTTTAGAAAATTTATTGATACCTAAAAAAATTAAAAACTTGCTTGTTATCCTTTTTATCTTTCATTTATAACTGTAACAAATTTCTTTTCTTCGAAGTCAGAATGTTAAGTTATTTCCTTTAAAATATATTCTTCTTCACTTCTGCTTACTACCCAGTAAAACATTTCTCCTTTTCTTTCAAAAGAGATTTAACCTGATAATGCGTACTCTCCCCCTTAAAATTGAATAAATGTTAGGAGATTTTTTGATAATAAGTGTACCGAAATGTAATTCTGCAATATTCTTTGTTAAATATCTATTTTAAAAAATTAGTATCTTGAATTTATTCAGCTGAATATCTATTTAGTATTCGGCAAAAGGGCCAAAAATTAACGCTCTTGCATCATAATTGCAGGTTTTACGATGATAAATGACATGTTAAGTTATTAAATACATTTATGTACTATGTAACTTAAAACTGAGTAAATTTTAGGAGAGACTTTTTGATACAAAAATGCATTGAAATATAATTCTGAAGTATTCTTTGTTTTATTATTTAATAGCATATTTTTATTAAATTATCTTGAAATATTCGGCCGAATACTGAATAGTTGCTAAATATTTGTTAAGTTCCTAATTGCTTGCATTAAGAATGCAGATATTTTTTGTATTCATTACAATCCGTATTGGGTACTTAGATTGTGGCTATATAAGTTGAAGTGAACCCGTAAAAACCAACTATACCAAAAAAAGATATTTTATTTTAAATATGTTGTTTCACATTTTTCTTTGTTAACATGCATAATCACTCATAATTTCTTCTCCTTTTCAGCATTTTGTGACATTAATGTCTCTTTTTGTTTTATTAATCCATTTGAATATATTGAATTAGTGTATAAAGAATGAATACACTAATTTTTTCAAGATATTTATGAAATTTTTCAAGGTATCAAAGAATATGTTTGGTACCTTGTATTTTGAGTCCTTAGGGTTTCTGTCTTAATTTTTGAGGTTATTTCTTTATCATTAGTACCATATTCTTCCAACCCACATCTTATTTATATCTTAAAAACGAACAAAATTATAAGCTGAACACAATTACTGAAAAACATTTAACTCTGCCCTCTATCAGAAACTCATATACAGGACTACAAAAAATTTTTGTTCTCACTATTCCATTTCAGCTGCAAACAAATTCTGCTTAACTATAACTTTTATTCTAATTTCACCTTTTTTTTTTGTGAGTTATAAAAGTATGAGTCATGATAGTAAGCCTGGAAAAAATAATTAATGTATTCGCTTTGTAATATTTTAATTTAATATTTTAAATATAGAGGACTTTATTAGTTAAGTTAGGAGGAAGTTATTTTTGCTGTGAAAAAATAAAAGCACCCTGACAATGTGTTCACGACCAAAAAGTTCATGTAAATAATAACCATAAAATTCAATCACAATGATTTGATAGAATTCCAACATTAAATTGAAATCGCATTGGACCTGATTTATTTCAGTTCCTATGCAAATTGGTAGTGCTTTGTGGTTATGATAAAAATCGACAAAAACAAATAAAATTTCCATTGTAGTGATAAAATCTCCTACTTTTATTTTTAATTCTATAAAATTTTAAAAATTTACCTCATCTTACATATTATTCAACTTTACAAAACTTTATTCCTAATTATGCATGTTTAAAAAAAATCGAAAACTATGTTTAAGGAATGAAATGTTTATTATACCTTTGCATGCCTGAGCCTCAAAAATGCTCGCCATGGGCCACGAGTTTGACATGCATGACGTACGGGAGAATTTGTTATCAAAAAGGGAAAAACGGATAAGGTTGGAGGAATGTACATATTTGCAGTAGCAAATTTAAACATTTTATTATTTTTAACTTCATGGATGTTCTAAATTTAGCTACAAGAAGGCTGGAGAGGTCTATTTGCTGTTGGCAAGTCTATATTTGTTTGTTGATTTCGTATCCAAACGATTTGTTTCTGGAAAGTACTGTAAAATACTATTTATCCGTTTCTCATTTGTACATCGTTTCGTCACAGTCCCGATTCATTCGTAACCAGTGCAGTGGTAAAGTACTTGGTTTATACGACGCAAAGCCTCGGTTATACGTCGTTTTTCCCCTTTCTAAAATTCGCAAATTTTGTGCCTCTGTCATTTTTGATCCGTGCCTATTTTAAGATTATTTTAATGAAATTCCTACCTGGCATGCACATACATAGCATAAAATAATAAATGTATACTTAGTGCTTAATAAAGATTTTCTCATTTATATTATAAATTTATGATTTTAAAATTTAATTGTTGTTTTCAATACTATATAGTACTATGTTAAAAAAAAAAACTTTTAAAATTATTACTTTGAAATGAATTTCCATCATTAGCTTTAAATTTGTGATGATCAAAGCTTCTTTTTAAAATTTCGATTATCCGTTTTTTTCCGTTTATACGACGTCGTTTTATGTCAGTCCCTTGACAAACGTACAAACGGTGCTTTGCTGTACAAATTCGCCGCGGCGAATTTAAAGTTTTAAATATTTATATTATTTTTAACTTCATGAGTGTTCTAAATTTAGCCACTAAAAGATTAGACAGGCCTGTTTGTTATTGGCGTGTGGATATTTTTTTCATTTATTTTATATTCAGACGATTTTGCTTGATGAAATTACTTCTGAGAAATCGGCAACATACGCCAAGCAAAAGGGGAAAATCTTTTTCGTCCGGATGTTATCGCGGGGTTCGCCACCGGAAACGGGACCTTTCACCCCAAGCCCGTATATTTACAGGCATTTTTCCTGCTTCCTTTTTCTAAGTTTATCACCGCCCCAGCTCCTGCCTCTTTCCTTTGGAGTGAAGAAGTTAGGTGATAACTCATCTGAAGAATTCGTCTTTTGAGACTTCTCTCTCTCTCTCTCTCTTTTTTTTTTTTTGCTTCTTTTACTTTTTTTGTTTTTGTTTATATGAAGGTTTAGATAAACCAGGAGCACTCATCACAAGCATAAAATTCACTTCAAAACATTTGGGTGTAATTTTGTTTCATAAATATTTAGTTTTTACGTAGTTGATATGGATTATGATGTATTTTTTGTTGTCGTTGTTGTAGAAAACTATGTTTGAAGATTGTGAAACTTTCCAATAAAAGGGAATTCAGATCAGAAATTAAATATGAAAGTAATATATATTTTTTTTTTGCTAAATATTTTAAAATGTTTTATTTAAATTGTATATTGCATATGTGTTTCCAATATTTCCTGATAAAAGGGAATTCAGATAAGAAATAAAATATAGAAACAAATAATTTTTTTTGGTAAATGTCTTAAAATGCATTTCTTTAAATACCATGTTGCAGATATGTTTCCAATAAGCAGTGACTTGGGTCGTAATTCAAAACTTGGTACATAAATGAGATGAGGATCAGGAATGGCGCTAGAGTTTCCCGGACAGGGGGTACGACCTGCTGTACGGGGGGGGGACGAAAATTTTCGCCAGATTATTTATTATTTATCTATTACAGTTGAATACCCCGTACAAAAATTTTCCCCGATGGGGTCCCTGGCGCCCCCCCCTCCGGCGCCAACCCTGATGAGGATTAAGTCTTGTGGATAAATAATTTAGAAAAATATAAGACCACATAACTATTTATTTTCTCTAATCTTGTTCTTTTCAACAATAAATAAAAACCTAAAAAATATGCGTTTTTACTTTCTCGTGTACAGAGAGAAAGTATTGTAATCGTCAAAAAATTCGAACTCGAGATTTTGACGGATCTCCACGTTTTAGACCTCCCTGAGTCCGAAAAACACAATTTTGGAACTATGTCTGTTTGTCTGTGAACACGATAACTCGAAAACTATTAGAGCTACGGGGATGAAATTTGGTATGTGGTCTTTAAACATAATTTGTAGGTTTCTATCAAATTTTGGGCAAAATCCGTCAACGGGAAGTCTGTCTGTATGTCCGAAGTCATGTGAACACTATAACTCAAAAACTTGAATACCTAGACGGATAAAATTTGGTACACGGTTTTATCGTCATGAATATAGGTCCGTATAAAATTTTGGGCCAAATCCGTCAAAGGTTGACTGTCTGCCGGTCTGTATAAGCGCATCTCCTATGAGTCCGCTATCTCCACGCGCAAACGTATTGAACGCAATCTTCTGTGCACGATATTTATTGACTCCTGCTTGGCGCTTTTTTTCATCCGATTCTCCATGCGCATGCGTACTTGGTAGCAATCTGTGCACGCGGAAGGATTGTCCTTGAGCCAAGAAAGAGTAGAAATCGATATTCATTTAATAGGAACGCATCTCTTCGAATTTGATTTTTTACCGAAATATTTTCTGATAGTCATTGGATCCTGGGTTACAATAAATAGGTTCGAATTTTTTTTATCCACGCGGGGGGAGGGTAAACAAAACCTTTTACGAGAAAGTTTAGGGGAGAACACTCCCGCTGGTTCTTGAATACACGTGCTACTACTTAAGAATCAGAAAATGTCCCATTTTGAGAAAAATAATCACTTTCGTGCTGGTTTATTTTGCACCCGTGTGGCACAAAATAAATGTAGGCATAGTGTAGCTTGTATTGCATCTTGGAAACTTGGCGACAGCCCTGTTGCCCGGACTTGCTACTGTGCGAGCCCGCATTTTTTGTTCCTCCACCACGCCCTGCTGCTGCCCATGCATTCCCTTCAGATGATCCGCCTCCACAATGGGGAAACCCATCCACGGGAAACAAGAGACAGGATGCTGGCTTGGATGCGTCGGGATATGGGCGATCCCTCGAGTAAGTGACTCAGTGGCTTTCATTTTATTGCTGGCCCCACCCTTTTCCCATTTTCGAAACACGCCTCGGGATGGAGAAAACGGTAGTCGGTGGAGGTATTTTGGGAAGAGAGTTTGAGTGGTAGAAAAATTATTTTTTAAGGTACCCGACTAGGTTCGGAGAAAAAATTTTAAAACAGCATGCACAAAAAAGATTTACAGAGCTAAATAACAAAAATTATTTAAATAAAATAAAAAATTTAATATACCACGTTTTTAAAACGGACTAAAAGGTATAAAATACAGTAGAGTCTCCCTATAACGAAATTTTTAATCGGAATGTTAAATAACATTCAAAATATTCTCCATATAACGAAGTGGTTGTCTTCCTATAGCGAATTTTTTCAGACCTTTATCTTTTCGATTTTTGTCATTTTTGAAGAAAGTCGCTAATTTCTGTGCAAACTAATCGCTCATACGTGCCTGTTTCTGGAACCACTCGAATTGTTCATTCCAGCGATAACGCATAACAATAGAATGCTACGTGAAGGGTAATGCAGTTGTGGGGACCTGGGTTTCTACAGAGGGAGCAACATTTCTACGGTCAAAATTCCAAGAATCGGGGTGGAGTGGGGGTGGAAACAGCAAATGTATGTGACAATACGCATGTGTTTATCCGTACTAGTCATATTATTCTCTAAATTGGTGAATTGTCTTCACTTTTGGGCATTTTATTTATACAATAAAAATTAGTATAATTTTAACAAATTTATAATAAATATTACTTCATTTTTAATTGAAAGTGATAATTAAATATTTTTGAACTTATCGCACATACTAAAAGGTTTGAAACATTTACTTCAATACCTGCAAAAATCACTAATCTCCATATAACGAAATTTTCTTTATAGCGAATTTTTCAACTGGAACCAAGCAATTTCGTTATAGGGAGATTCCACTGTAACTTCTTCTATCCCCATACAGATTTATAATTCCATACAGATTTAAAACGAAAAACGTGGGGCGCATGCAATAGATAATTGATGCATAAATAGTTTATTTAAGCCACTAACAATTTTATTGCAATGGTAATGATATGAACTGTTGTGTGAGTTTTCTCAACGACGGATACTCCCTATACACTCCTTACTATTAAATATTGAATGCGCCCCACGTTTTTCGTTGTAAATCTGTATAGGGTTATAAATCTGTGTGGGGCTAGAAGAAGTTATTTTATACCTTTTAGTCCGTTTTAAAAACGCGGTATATTAAATTTTTTATTTTATTTAAATAATTATTTTCTACTTTTTAATCTTGTGTGTGTGAAATTTTGCAATCTATTTTAAACATCTTAATGAGATTATGACGGAGATATGTGGCAAATTTCAGGTTTATGTCAGTTCCTCTTCACCTGATCATAAATAGAAAATTATTTTCCTAAAAAGTTAAGTTACGTGACTTAGAGACCTTCGAGATATTATGAAAAACGTACTGCGCATGCGCAAAGATATGGCTAAAATATGGGGGCGCTACGATGATCCCATGGGCCATCCATATACCCAAGAACCAAGTCTGTAATGTTAATAGCTTTCGAGATATAATGAAAAATGTACTGCGCATGCGACATGCAAAATATGAAATGACAGACAGACAGACAAGAAAGCGAATTAATATTGCATTGTCATCTAGTTCTGAACTATGTTTAAAGTTTCAAGTCTCCAGCTCATCGGGAAGTTAATTTAAAATTCATTGCAAAATTTGTACCGAACAGACAGACAGACAAGAAAGCGAGTTAATAAAAACGTGGTAAAATAGGCTTACATGGTCACAATTAGAAATAAAAATTCATATTCCATTAGTAGTTTTTGAAAATAATATTTTTTTTCAAGAATTTTAATAAAAATGTCGATGTTAAGAAAAACAGCTTAATTGAAAAAAATATGGGACCTTTTTAATTTCGCGTGCGTACTTCTCAAACTATCTAGACTGTAATAGACCGCAAGAGAAAATTGATTTTAATAAATAAATATTTTATGAACGTTCAAAGTTGGCGTCATTGATTTTTTGCCAAAATTATCCTAAGTGTTAAACTGAAAGCGACTGAGAAACATGACTAAATAAAGTTATCATAAAATCTGCGATCTATTGCGCCCTCGGAGATTTTTGACTCGCGTGTACCAAATTTCAATGAATTTTTTTTGGAGATATCACGTTTTTCATGGATCAATTTTAGTGAATTTTTCATTTTTCAGAAAACGCATTTAAAAAATATAACGCATTAGTTCAAATAAATATCAAGGAATAAGAATAAAAACAAAGACTGTTTTACTGTTTAGTTTAAAAGTTGTGGCTTTATTTTTAGATTTTCTTACGAAAATAGTTTTTTCAACCTATTCGGATACCTTAAGGCATTGAATGGTTTAAAAAAATTGATAAATTCAGACTTTTTAGCTGGGACCGCGGAAAGTTCTAAAAATGAACGATGATGTAAGGCAGACGAAAGCAATTCCTGTTATAATATAATTCATTTGTTGTCTAATAATAATTAAGTCATAGTCTTGGTGCATATTAATCCTTTAACTGCGAATGTGGTTTATAAACCACGTGTTGCGGCTATGGCTTATGTACCACTATATTATAAAAAAGATTTTTTCTATATAAATAAAATGAAATAAATACTTTTTTTTCCTTATAATTTATTTTACTACTACATTACATAAATATTTTTTTATAAAATTAACTAAGATAAAATTTTAATTCTTATCATTAATTACAAAATGCAGCAGATATTTTAGATTCGCCACTGTATCACAATAAATTTACATGACAAATATATTTATTTATTTTTTGCGTTTACAGCAATCGGCTGTACTACAAGTACTCGCAGTTAAAGGTATGTGCCTACATTCGGATAAAATTTTTAAATGAAATTCGTATAGAAACAGAATAAATGATATAAAAAATTCATCGATTGAATATTTTTTAAATAATTTTAGAATTTTTTCCAATAATTTTAACCTTATTTAACTACTCTCTGTCAAAAACAATTGTCCAGAATGGTATATTTTTTTGAATATACAAATAAATAAGAATTTTCTAGGGGTTGAACTAAAAGTTTTACAATATCTCAAATCACTTCCAAACTATTTCATTTTTTTCTATAATTTTTTTTCTGGAATTTTGTTCCCTATTTTTTTTTTTTTTTTTCCTGCTCAAAACCTCCATAACTTTACAATGGATCATTTTTATGCAAATATTCTAGTTCATCCTCAAGAGAGTAACAAATATGCATGATTTCATGCTAATATTTTGTTTGAAAAGAATTTTAGTTATGTTTTAAAAAGGAAAATTTGTTGAAAAATCGTATTTCGAGATAAATGTGAAAGAAGTGTTTGTTTATAGCTTACAGTGGTAAGAAAAAAGAAAATCAACAGCTCTCAGTTTTGTAGGTTATGTTCCTTCTATGTTTACAGCATATCTTGATTTCTTAACTGTAATTAATGGAAATGCTTTTTTTCTTGGTTTAGATAGATTCCTTAAAGGAATACTAGCTATTGCAATGGTTCTCACGACACGGCCTAGGAACATTTCTGCAGATCTTCACTAATCACGGTGGCTAGAACCCCCAAACCACCTCTCATTTAGAAGTTATATATGCGTCTAACGCTTTGTCCATGTTATCATGTGAACACGATAACTAGAGTAATTTTGATTAGATTTTAACCGCCGAGGGATATGTGTTGTAAGGACGATGAAAATCTCGGACGAGTTCGTAGATGGGCAAATCAGCTCAAGGGGGAATAGGAATTTTCATTTTCTCATAACTTCCTTACGATTGAAAACAGAAAAAACCAGCAGGAGTGTTCTCCCCTAAACTTTCTCGTATACTTCCCCAAAAAGATGCCGTTTCTCCTTCCCCCGCGTGGCTAAAAAAATTCGAACCTACTGTTATACAGAATCCAATGACTATCAGAAGGTTTATCATTATAGTGATTGAAAAATATCTAGGTAAAGACTGCAATTCAAAGAGATGCGTACCGATTAAAATGCATCTATCGCACACTGCTAGGTTTCACTCTTGCCGTCTCAAGGACAAACTGACGTACTTTGCTCCTTTCGCCTGCACAGAAGACTGCTTCAAGTACGCATGCGCGTGGAGATAACGGATTGGTTTCAATAGTAAATTATACAGACCGACAGACAGTCAACCCTTTGACGGATTTGGCCCAAAATTTTATACGGACCTACATTCATGACGATAAAACTGTGCACCAAATTTTATCCATCTAGCTATTCAAGTTTTTGAGTTATAATGTTCTCATGAACGCGAACAGACAGACAGACTTCCCCTAGACGGATTTTGTCTAAAATTTGATAGAAACCTACAAATTATGTTTAAAGACCACACACCAAATTTCATCTCCGTAGCTCTAACAGTTTTCGAGTTATCGTGTTCACAGACACACAGACAGACATAATTTCAAAATTGTGTTTTTCGGACTCGGATTTTGACGAATCTCCACGTTTTAGACCTCCCTGAGTCCGAAAAACACAATTTTGGAATTATGTCTGTCTGTGAACACGATAACTCGAAAACTATTACAGATACATGGATGAAATTTGGTATGTGATCTTTACACATAATTTGTAGGTTTCTGTCAAATTTTGGACAAAATCCGCCCTCGAGAAGTCGGTCTGTCCGCGGTCATGTGTACACTATAACTCAAAAACTTGAATAACTAGATGGATAAAATTTGGTACACAGTTCTATCATCATGAATGTAGGTCCGTATCAAATTTTGGACCAAATCTGTCGAAGGGTTGATGGTCTGTCGGACCGTATAATTGCATACTTGTAAAAATTTTATCTGGCTTAGATAAATAAAAATTGGTATGACGGTTGTTAACATTATAGATCTGTGCCCGAATTTCGTTTCAATCGGTTAAAAAAAGCCATTCAAATTGCTTAATTAATTTTTCTAATCTGATTCTCCATACGCATGCGTACTGTTAGCAATTTCTGTGCACGCGGAAGGATTACGTCACTTTGTCCTTGAGTCGGCAAGAGTAGAATGTGTGATACATGCGTTTTAATCGGTACGCATCTCTTTGGAATTCGATTCTGTACCTAAATATTTTACAATCACTATAATCTACAATGAAAAACCTTCTGATAGTCATTGGATTCTGGGTTACAGTAGGTTCGAATTTTTTTTATCCACCCGGGGGGGAGAGAGAGGGGAAACATCACCTTTTTGTGGAAGTATACGAGAAAGTTTAGGGGAGACCACTCCCGCTTGTTAAAAAAGTTTTGTATTCATTTCTTAGAAGCTGAAATAGTTTATGAGCATTTATGCAACGCATATCCGCTTCAATATCTGTTCCAACAATTTAATTTTACGTTCTTTTATGTTAACTATTCATATCGATATAATAAACTTTTATTTTTTTGTGAACATGTTCATTACAAAATAGTTCCAATAGAGAGAGCGTTCATTTTTACTTTCTCGTATACGAAGTATACAAAGAGAAAGTATTGTAATCGTCAAAAAATTCGAACTCGAGATTTTGACGGATCTCCACGTTTTAGACCTCCCCGAGTCCGAAAAACACAATTTTGGAATTATGTCTGTCTGTGAACACGATAACTCGAAAACTATTAGAGCTACGGGGATGGAATTTGGTATGTGGTCTTTAAACATAATTTGTAGGTTTCTATCAAATTTTGGACAAAATCCGTCAACGGGAAGTCTGTCTGTCTGTATGTCCGAAGTCATGCGAACATTATAACTCAAAAACTTGAATAGCTAGATGGCTGAAATTTGGTACACAGTTTTATCGTCATGAATGTAGGTCCGTATAAAACTTTGGGCCAAATCCGTCAAAGGGTTGACAGTCTGTCGGTGTGTATATTCGCATCTCCAACGGATCCGCTGTCTCCACGCGCATGCGTACATAACGCAATCTTCTGTGCACGATATTTATTGACTCCTGCTTTGCGCTTTTGTTTTCATCCTATTCTCCGTGCGCATGTGTACTTGGTAGCAATCTGTGCACGCGTAAAGATTGTCCTTGAGCTAAGAAATAGTAGAAATCGGTACGCATTTAATCGGAACGCATCTCTTTAAATTTGATTTTTTACCTAAATATTTTCTGATAGTCATTGGATCCTGGGTTACAATAGGTTCGAATTTTTTTATCCACGCGGGGGGAAGGGAAACAGCACCTTTTTCGAGAAGTATACGAGAAAGTTTTGGGGGGGACCACTCCCGCTGGTTGAATGCTGGATGGAATTTATTAACCTCATTATGCTTCGTTCAGTTATTATTATATAAGAATAGATACACTAATTTTTTCAAGATATTTGTAAAATTTTCAAGGTATCAAGAATATATTTTAATTTTTTATGTATTTTTGAAATCATGAGGGTTTCTGTCAATTTTTGAAGTTATTTCTTTATCATTGTTACCATATTCTTCCAATACATCTTATTTATATCTTAAAAGCAGAACAAGGTATAAGCTGAACACAATTACTAAACATTTAACTCTGCCCTCTATCAGAAACTCGCCGCCTGGAACTAAGAATTTTTTTGTTCTCACTATTCCATTTCAGCTGCAAACAAATTCTGTAACTACTATAACTTTTATTCTAATTTCACCTTTTTTTTTTGAGTTATAAAAGTATGAGTCATGATAGTAAGCCTGGAAAAAATAATTAATGTATTCGCTTTTGTAATATTTTAATTCAATATTTTTTTAAAATCATAGGACTGATAGTTAAGTTAGGAAGGAAGTTACACACAGCAGCTAGAAAAATCATACCCTGACAAAGTGTTCACGACCAAAAAAGTTCATATAAAATAATAACCATAAATTCAATCCACAATGATTTGTTACAAGAAGATTCCAACATAAATTGAAATCGCATTGGACCACAAGTTTATTTCGTTCCTATACAAATTAGTGATAGCACAACATGATAAAAATCGACAAAAACAAATAAAATTTCCATTATGATAAAATCTCCTACTTTTATTTTTTTAATTCTATAAAATTTTTTAAAAAATTTACCTCATCTTACATATTATTCAACTTTACAAGAACTTTTATTCCTAATTATGCATGTTTAAAAAAAATCAAGAAACTATGTTTAGAATGAAATGTTTAATATACCTTTACATGCCTGAGCCTCAAGAAATGCTCGCCATGGGCCACGAGTTTGACATGCATGACGTGCAGGAGAATTTGTTGTCAAAAGGAAAAAACGGATAGGTTGGAGAGGAATGTACATATTTGCGGTAGCAAATTTAAACATTTTATTAGTATTTTAACTTCATGAATGTTCCTAAGTTAGCTAAAGAAGGCTGGAGAGGTCTATTTGCTGTTGGCAGATCTATATTTGTTTGTTGATTTCGTATCCAATTGATTTGTTTCTGGAAAGTACTGGCAAATACCATTTATCCGTTTCTCATTTTGTACATCGTTTCGTCACGGTCGATTCATTTCGTAACCAGTGCAGTGGTAAAAGTACTTGGTTTATACGACGCAAAGCCTCGGTTATGCGTCGTTTTCCCCTTTCTAAAATTCATAAATTTTGTTACTCTGTCATTTTTTGATCCGTGCCTATTTTAAAGATTATTTTAATGTAAAATTCCTACCTGGCATCCACATACATAGCATAAAATAATAAATGTATACTTGAGTGCTTAATAAGATTTTCTCATTTATATTATAAATTTATGATTTTAATTAAATTTAATTGTTGTTTTCAATACTATATAGTACTATGTTAAAAAAAACTTTTAAATTATTACTTTTGAAATGGATTTCCATCATTAGCTTTAAATTTGTGATGATCAAAGCTTCTTTTTTAAAATTTCGATTATCCGTTTTCCGTTTATACGACGTCGTTTATGTCAGTCAGCAGTAAACGTACAAACGGTCGCTTTGCTGTACAAATTCGCCCGCAGCGAATTTAAAGTTTAAACTCATTTATGTATTTTTTTAACTTCATGAGTGTTCTAAGTTTAGCCACTAAAAGATTAGACAGGCCTGTTTGTTATTTGGCGTGTGGATATTTTTTCATTTATTTTATATTCAGACTGATTTTGCTTGATGAAATTACTTCTGAAAATCGGCAACATACATAAACAAGGGAAAATCTTTTCGTCGGATATTATCGCAGAGATTTCGCCACCGGAAACAGGACCTTTCACCCCAAGCCCGTATTTACGAGGCATTTTCCTGCTTTCTAAGTTTATCACCGCCCCAGCTCCTGCCTCTTTCCTTTGAAAGTTAAAATTAACTCATCTGAAGAATTCGTCTTTTGGACTTCTCTCTCTCTCTCTTTTTTTTTTTTTGCTTCTTTTACTTTTTTTTGTTTTTCTGTTTATATGAAGGTTTTAGATAAATGAGGAGCCTCAGCCTAAAACATAAAATTCACTTCAAAACATTTGGGTGTAATTTTTGTTTCATAAATATTTAGTTTTTACGTAGTTGATATGGATTATGATGTATTTTTTGTTGTCGTTGTTGTAGAAAACTATGTTTGAAGATTGTGAAACTTTTCAATAAAAGGGAATTCAGATCAGAAATTAAATATGAAAGTAATATATATTTTTTTTTGCCTAAATGATATTTTAAAAGTACGCATTTAAATTGTATATTGCATATGTGTTTCAATATTTCCTGATAAAAGGGGAATTCAGATGAAATAAAATATAAGAAACAAATAATTTTTTTTTTGGTAAATGTCTTAAAATGCATTTCTTCCCAAATACCATGTTGCAGATATGTTTCCAATAAGTGACTTGGGTCATAATTCAAAACTTGTTTATAAATGAGGATAGAGGATCCAGGAATGGCGCTGGGATTTCCCAGACAGGGGTACGACCACCTGTACTGTACACGGGGGGGGGACGAAAAATTTTCGCCAGATTATTTATTATTTATCTATTACAGTTAGACCCCGTACAAAAATTTACCACGATGATGGGGTCTAGCGCCCCACTTTCGGCGCGCCAACCTGATGAGGATTAAGTCTTGTGGATAAATAATTTAGAAAATATAAGACCATAACTATTTATTTTCTTTCTAATCTTGTTCTTTCAACAATAAATAAAACCTAAAAAATATGCGTTTTTACTTTCTCATTATTACAGAGAAAGTATTGTAATCGTTCAAAAAATTGAACTCGAGATTTTGACGGATCTCACTGCTTTAGACCCCTGAGTCCGAAAAACACAATTTTGAAATATGTCTGTTCATGTCGACGATAACTCGAAAACTATTAGAGCTACGGGGATGAAATTTTGTGTTGTATCTACACACATATTTCTATCAAATTTTTGGACAAAATTACGTCATGGGAAGTCGTCTGTGTGTCCGGTCAGTAACACCTATAACTAAAAACTGGAATAGCTAGATGGATAAAATTTGTAATTTTTTACAGTTTTGTAAATCATGAATATAGGTCCGTATAAAATTTTGGGCCAAATCCATCAAGGTTAACTGTCTGTCAGTCTGTATAAGCGCGTCTCCAACGGGTCCACCGATCTCACGCATACGTAGTAGACGCAATCTTCTGTACTTTACGATATTTATTGACTCCTGCTTGGCGCTTTTTTCGTCCGTTTCTCCATGCGCATGCGTACTTGTTAGCAATCTGTGCACGCGGAAAGAAGTTGTCCTTGAGCCAAGAAAGAGTAGAAATCAGTATTCATTTAATAGGAACGCATCTCTTCGAATTTGTTCTTTACCTAAATATTTTCCTACGATAGTCATTGGATCCTGGGTTACAATAGGTTCGAATTTTTTTATCCACGCGGGGGAGGAGAAAACAAAACCTTTACGAAAGTATACGAGAAAGTTTAGGGGGGGGGGGAGAACACTCCCGCTGGTTCTTGAATACACGTGCTACTACTTAGAGATCAGAAAATGTCCATTTTGAGAAAAAAAATAATCACTTTCGTGCTGGTTTATTTTGCACCCGTGTGGCACAAAATAAATGTAGGCATAGTGTAGCTTGTATTGCATCTTGGAAACTTGGCGACAGCCCTGGTACTTGCCCGGACTTGCTACTGTGCAGGCCATTTTTGTTCCTCCACCGCCCTGCTTGCCCGGCCATTCCCTTCAGATGATCCGCCTCCACAGTAAGAGCCAAATCCACGGGAAACAGAGACAGGATGCTGGCTTGGATGCGTCGGGATATGGGCGATCCCTCAGTAAAGTAGCTCAGTGGCTTTCATTTTATTGCTGACCTTCCTTCAACACACCCTCAGAGGGTAAACTTGGCCGTCAGTAAATGGCCTAGAATTTAGTAAGTGCTTGCTCCATGCTCCCATTTTAACTCAAGGGTAAAATTTCCTTTTGCTTTAATTTCCATTCCATTCTATTCCATTTCTGAATTTCCATTTATTTCCGAAAATTCCTTTTACACAAGAAAACCTTCTGTCCTCTCCGTTTTGAAAGAAAATTCTGAAATATGCTCGACCATGCGGTGACTCCACCGGCTAGGAAATAGCTGATTCATCGTCTATTGACGAATCAACGATATATCAGCAAGCTCTACAGGATGAACTTGTTCAACATATTCTGTGCCATTCAAAATTATTAAGTACCGCAGCACGGAAAACAAAACCTCTGTGGCATATTTTGCAAAAAAAAAAATTTTTTTTTTTGCGTGAACATCATTGAAAATTGGTTGAAAACTTAAGGTCATCTTGTAGGAGCATGCCAAGATGAGAAGTAATAAAATAAAAAAAATGGAACAAAACAAATAAATAAACTACATAAAAAAAAAGAGAAACTCCTGTCAAAGGAGTATTCCGTCTTGTGCCCAATAAACTGTGGAAATAGCTGTCTGTCATGGCTTTGAGGCACAGGGCATGGGGCGGTGTTCTGTCAAGAGGTTAAGCAGAGAATAAGACGCCAAAAAATCTTTCAAAATAAAAAAAAAAAAATAAAACCGATGATTTACCTAGGCATTCTAGAATTAATGTAGTCCGACAGCTATACCAGTAATTAAAAAGAGGAATACTAATGAAGACTGTGCAAAGAAACTTTGACCTCTACTGAAATAGAGAAAGCACGGAGGTATAAACATCCTTTTATTGAAGAAAAATCTGTTAAGATAGGAATTCCTCAAAACAAGGGTGGCGTGTTAATGGGGTCAACATGACAAAAGCCACACAAATAATAAAAAAATAGAAAGGCAAAACTGCTTTAACAATTAAAATGTTTCAAATATGTGCAATGGTCTGTCATTGTAACTTTAATACAGTCTAGGCCCCCTCTCACTTTATATAAGGTTACAAAATCATTGTGCTGTTTACTTTTTTTGAGAAAAAGAAATTATAAAAAATAAAAGAAATAAAACAGAATTCAGTATATGATACATTATTATAGTATAAGAGCTTACTTGACACAAAAGCACTAAGTGTGTAAAAACACTTTTACTGGTGCATGAAACAAAACAGAATTATTTGTTCTTATTTTATTTATTTTTTAACCAGCTTTTTTTTTTATCAAAGGCTATTAAATTCTTCTCAGACTTCTGTTAGGTGAATGTTACATCTGGTGATGCACAGGTGAATAAATATGTTTAATGTCTAATTTTGTATTTTCAGTGCCCCTGATGATGTGTTAAACTTGTTGTTAAGCTTTTTAATGCGAATGATTTAATAATATTTAATATTCTTTTTCTTATTTATACATACTTTGGATTATAAAATAATAAAGTTATTAATTATTATGAGTGTAATATTTTCATCATGTTGCATGTTCTGATGTTTTACTTCTTAAAAACATCTTTTCGCGTATAAATTATGGTACAAATTTTTTTCGCGTATGTTTTCAATCTTTTTTGCTTTTGCCAATCTCATCCCTGTAAAACAGATACAAAAGGTATAAAAATACAGTAAGAAGTCTCTACAACGAATTTTTCCCTATAACAATTTTTTAATCGGAATGTTAAATAACATTCAAAATGATGCCTCCATATAACGAAGTAGTTGTCTTCCTATAACGAATTTTTTTCAGACCTTTATCTTTTTCGATTTTGTCATTTTTTTAGAAGAAAATCGCTAATTTCTGTGCAGGCTCGTCGCTCATACGTGCCTGTTTCTGGAACCACTCATTATTTCATTCAGCGGTAACACATAACAATAGAATGCTACGTGAAGGGTAATGCAGTTGTAGGGACCTGGAGTTTCTACAGAGAACAACATTTCTACGGTCAAGATTCTAAGAATCGAAGGGTGGAGTGGGGTGAAACAACAAATGTATGTGACAATACGCATGTGTTTATCTATTGATTGTTTTAAGCGTTTGTTTGTAGGTAAGTGGTATGATTTTGAAACAGGTTGTAATAAAATGTTGGCTGTTTTGGTGAACTTGTCGAGGTTCGTTTGCTGAAATCGTTGATGTCGTATGTGCTGTTTGTGTTTTCGGCTGGACAGGCGGTTATGGAGTTCATGACTGTTCTGTCTGTGCAGTTGTTCATGTGTTGAGCCTAGGCGTGCGTGGATGGTGGTGTGGTTTGTTTGGTAACAGTTTTTATTGCAATGGTAATGATATGAACTGTTGTGTGAGTTTTCTCAACGACAGATACTCTACACTCCTTATATTAAATGTTAGATACTTCCCACGTTTTCGTTTAAATCACGTATAGGGTTATATCTGTAAGAATAGAAAATTATTTATATATATCTTTTTTTTTTTTACTGTCCGTTTTTTTTTAAAACGCGGTATATTAAAATTTTTTATTTTATTTAAATATTTCTTTCTACTTTTAATCTCTTGTGTGTGAGAAATTTTTGCAATCGATTTTAAACATCTTGATGAGAGTATGACGGAACATGTGGCAAATTTCAGGTTTATGTCAGTTCCTCTTCACCTGATCTTAAATAAAAAGAATTATTTTCTAAAAGTTAAGTTACGTGACAGAGACCTTATGATTAGAGATATTATGAAGAACGTACTGCGCATGCGCAAGATATAGCTAAAATAGGGTTGCTTCTATGGGCCATCTATATACCCAGAACCAAGTCTGTAATGTTAATAGTTTCGAGATATAATGAAAAAAATGTACACTGCGCGTGCGTCATACAAAATATGAAATGACAGACAAACAGACAGACAAAGAAAGCGAATTAATATTGCGTTGTCATCTAGTTCTGAGCTATGTTTAAAAGCTTCAAGTCTCCAGCTCATCGGGAAGTTAGTTTAAAATTCACATTGCAAAATTTGTACCAAACAGACAGACAGACAAGAAAGAGAAGCAGTTAATGAAAACATGGTAAGAAAATAAGGAAACTACATGGATTTACAATTAGAAATAAAATTTATATTCTGTTGGTAGTTTTTTGAAAATAATTTTTTCAAAATTTTTAATAAAATGTCGATGTTAAGAAAAAACAGCAATTGAAAGAATATGGGCATTTTAATTTCATGACCGTACTTCTCAAACTAACTCTAGACTGTAATAGACCGCAAGAGAAAATTGATTTTAATAAATAAATATTTTATGGGCAACGCGTTCAAAGTTGGCGTCATTGATTTTTTGCCAAAATTAGCCTATGTGTCCAAACTGAAAGCAGCTGAAAAACCTGACTAAATAAAGTTGTCATAAAATCCTGCGATCTATTATGCCCTCGAAAGATTTTGACTCGCATATACCAAATTTCAATGAAGATTTTTTTTTGGAATATCACGTTTTTCATGGATCAATTTAGTGAATTTTTCATTTTCAGAAAACGCATTTAAAAGAGTATAACACATTAGTTCAAATAAATATCAAGGAATAAGAATAATATAAAGATTTGTTTAGAATCTTAAAAAATTTGTGGCTTTATTTTTTAGATTTTCTTACGAAAATAGTTTTTCAACCTATTCGGATATCTTAAGGCATTGAATGGAATTAAAAAATTGATAGAATTCAGACTTTTTAACTTTGGGACCGCGGAAAGTTCTAAAATGAACGATGATGTAAGGCAGACCAAGAAAGCAATTCCTGTTATAATATAATTCATTTGTTGTCTAATAATAATTAAGTCATAGTCTTGGTGCATAATAATCTTTAACTGCGAGTGTGGTTTATAAACCACGATATTGCGGCTGTGGCTTATGTACCACTATATTATAAAAGATTTCTTCTATATAAATAAAATGAAATAAATACTTTTTTCATATAATTTATTTACTACTACATTACATAAATATTTTTTTATAAAATTAATAAGGTAAAATTTTAATTCTTATCATTAATTACAAAATGCAGCAGATATTTTAGATTCGCCACTGTATCACAATCTCAATTTACATGACAAATATATTTATTTATTTTTTGCGTTTTCAGCGATCGGCTGTACTACAAGTACTTTCACAGTTAAGGTATGTGCCTACATTCGGGTAAAATTTTTTAAATGAAATTCGTATAGAAAAGAATAAAATGATATAAAAAAAATTACATCGATATATTTTTTTTAAATAATTTTAGAATTTTTTCCTCAATAATTTTAACCTTATTTTAACTCTCTGTCACAAAACAATTGTCCAGAATTGGTATTATTTTTGAATATACAAAAAATAAAAGCATTTTCTAGGGGTTGAACTAAAAGTTTTCATACTCTCAACCACTTTCAAACGCTTTCATTTTTATTCTATAATCTTTTTTTTTTCGATAGAATTTGTTCCTCAATTTTTTTTTTCCTTCAAAACCTCCTAACTTTACAATGGATGCATTTTATGCAGATATGTTCTGTTCATCCTGGGCAAGGGAATACCAACAAATATGCATGATTTAATGATATTGTTGAAAAAATTTTAGTTATGTTTAGAAAAGGAAAATTGTTGAAAAATCGTATTTCTGAGATGAATTAGTAAGTAAGCATTGTTATAGTTTACAGTGTAAGAAAAAAAATCAACAACCTTTCAGTAGGTAATATCTCCTCCCTATGTTTTCAGTGATCTTGATTTCCTTAACTATAATTAATGTAAAATGCTTTTTCCTTGTTTTGATAGATTCTTTAAAGGAATACTACTATTGCAATGGTTCTCACGACATTTAGAACATTTCTTGAATCTTCACTCACGGTGACTAGAACCCAAACCACCTCTCGTTTAGAAGTTATATAGCGTATAAAGTTTGTCCATGTTAATATGTGAACACGATAACTAGAGTAATTTGATTAGATTTAACGTATGAGATATGTTCAGGGATGAGATTTTTCCTTTTTTTATTTTCTTGAAATGAAAAATTTCCGCTTTCACAGAAAGAAAAATTTCCGCTTTTTCACAAGAAAGAAAAATTGCTTTTTCTTTTCTCGAAAAAATCCTCCCCCTTTTTTTTTCTTACAATGATCTTGAATCCGTGTTCTAAAAAATTAAGAGATATTACGCGCCTCCTTTGGTTGAAATGCTAGAAAAAAAGATCCTTGTGATTAAATTTTTTTTTTCTTCTAAGTAATCTACATTTTAAAAGAGAAAAATTTGATGAAAACCAATAGAATGTAACTAATTGCTTAGTAATGCATAATTAAAAAAAATTCATTTACACATTAAAATCTTATTTTTAAAAGTATGTTTTTTCCATTTTTTTACTATTACAGCTACAAATTAGTTGACTAAATAACAGTTGTAAGTATGATTAGTATTCATTTTAATTTGATATTCCTTTTTTGTCATGTAATTTTAAGTGTCCTTTATTTTTTTTGATTTGCTGATTTGTATCGTAATTAAACAATATCCACTCACAAACATACATATATTTGTATATAATAATAATTTATCGCGCTTAAATGCTTAGTTACTTAAAACGTATATCGCGTAAAATTTTCAGATTTCTATTTTCAGCTTTTTTGGTTTTTTTCCAATCTCATCCCTGTCTGTTGTAAGGACGGTGAAAAATCTCGGCGGTTCGTAGATGGGCAATCTGCTCAAGGGGGAGGAATGGAATCATTTTCTCATAACTTCCTTACGATTGAAGACGAAAAAAAATAAATCAAATTAGGTTGAATTTTGCCTTATCATAACGAACAATTTTTTGTATCGACAGTTTTTTGAGGTTAAGTTGTTAGAAATTATGACACAGAAGAGTATTTCAATACCTCACTTAGAATGCCTTTTAACTGCATATGACATGTTGGAATGCATCCGTTGGAATGCTCATCGATAAGTTGCATGTTCTTCCGCCTTTTCATAACAATCTAGCCCAAATAAGATTTTAGAAATATTTTTCCTTATATCTCTGAACAAAGGGATACAGGACCACTGTGGCCTAATGGTAGGTCTCGACTGAAAAAAAAAACGATGAGCCAGTTGGCAACATGTTTGAGCTTATCAACTCCGGAACGGAATTCCTCTCATTTTTGCTAAATCAACAACTTTTTATGGGGCACGCAGACTAACGGGTAAGACAGTTTAGATTAAACGCTTTACTTCATGTTTGTATGTATGTAGGTTGGAATTTCATGCGATCATTCTCACTCATTTTCTTAATGCACGGAGTTCTGGAAATTTTATATATTATTGGGTCTTGATGACAATGCAATATTTTAATAATTTGGAGCTCTAATTATCAATTTTTTTTAAAATTACGTTTCCACTCGGTAGGTTTCAGTGGCGCCATCTATAGTATTTTTGAGAACTATGTTGGTAAAAGCGTCTTTTACTTTCTCATGTACAGTATACAAGAGAAACTAGTGTAATGTCAAAAGATTGAACTGATTTTACGAATCTCCACGTTTTAGACTCCTGAGTCCTGAAAAAACAATTTTGTAATTATGTCTGTCTGTGAACACGATAACTAGAAACACTATTAGAGATACAGAATGACATTTGGTATCGATCTTTACACTAATTTTGTAGGTTTCTGTCAAATTTTGGACAAAAAATCCGCCACGAAAGTATCTGTCCGTGGTCATGTGTTCACTATAACTCAAAAACTTGAATCCAGATGGATAAAATTTGGTACACAGTTCTATGTAGGTCCATATCAAATTTTGGACAAATCTTCCAAGGGTTGACTGTCTGTGCGACTGATAATCGTATACTTAAAATTATATCTCCTGAAACCCTTTGTAGTTAAAAATGTGGTGCTTAGACGGTTGCCATTATAATGTGCTCGTTTCAATCCAGGTTAAAAAAGCCATTCAAATTGCATAATTAATTTTCTAATTTGATTCTCCATACGCATGCGATTGTTAGCAATCTCTGTGTAGCCGGCAAGAGTGAATCGTAATGTGTGATACATGTGTTTAATCGAGTACGCATCTTTTGGAATTCGATTCTTTCCCTAAATATTTTACAATCACTATAATCTACAATGAAAAACCTTCCTGATAGTCATTGGATTCTTGGGTAGGTTAGGTATCACGCGGGGGGGGAGAGGAAACATCACCTTTTGTAAGTATACAGAAAGTTTAGGAGACCCCCCTTGTTTAAAAAAGTTTTGTATCTCATTTCTGAAGCTTGAAATAGTTTATGAGCATTTATGCAACGCATATCCGCCAATAATATCTGTTCCAACAATTTAATTTACGTTCTTTTATGTTAGCTATTCATATCGATATAATAAACTTTTTTTTTTTTTGTAACATGTTCATTACAAAATAGTTCCAATAGAGAGCTTCATTTTATTCTCGTATCGAAGTACAAAGAGAATATTGTTAATCGTCAAAAAAATTGAACTGAGATTTTGACGGGTCTCCACGTTTAGACTCCCAGTCGAAAAACACAATTTTGGAATTTGTCTGTTCTGTGAACACGATAACCTTAACATGAAGAGCTAGGGGATGGAATTTGTATGTAGTCTTAACAGTAGTTTGCTTGAGTCCAAATTTGAACAAATTGCGTCAGCGGAAGTCTGTCTGTCTGTATGTCCGAGTCATGCAACATTATAACTCAAAAACTTGAATAGTAGATACTGAAATTTGTGCACAGTTACGTCTGATGTAGGTCAATAAAACTTTAGCATCCGTCAAGGTTGACTGTCCCGTTGTGTAACACATCTCCAACAGGACATGTCTCCACGCATGCATTACATAACCAATCTTCTGCCGTATTTAGACTCCTGCTTTGCGCTTTTGTTTTCATTCATATTCTCACGTGCACCGACATGTTACTTTAGAAGATCAGCATTTACTTGTTAAAATCCTAATAAATATCACCATAAACATTTTTTATTATCAGTTTTGGGGGGGACCACTTCCGCTGTTGAATGCTGATGGAATTTATTAACCTAACTACAATTTATTTTCATTGAGTTTTTGTTTCAAGTCCAATTGACTTATGATCTGAATTGCACTTTCATATTTTATAATTCTGTATATTTATGTTCATTTCTTAGGAAATCTGTTGTATCCGATGGGTGGTTCCGTTTGTAAATAAATATTGCATTCATTCAATTTCTTGTGCGACAAAACTGCTGTAAAGTAGACCCTTTTGCAGATGTTTTATGACACGCATTAACCTACTTATATGACATACCGAACACTGTTATTTAATGATACCTATTTATATAATCATTGAGAATACAGTTGTTTTATCATTTCAGAAGAGCTTTTTGTTCCCAACAGCGCATATGCGGCTCTAGTCCCGAAGGGGCAATTAACTAAATTCAAACTAAAGCTTTTTAACCTAAATTTTGTTTCAAGTCCCTTGAAATTAAATACATCAATCTGACATATATCAGACCTGAGACTGTCGGATTAGTGGGATTTATTAAAAAACGCATTTTCAAGAAACATATGTGTATTGCTAATTTGATTAAAAATTATGCAGAAACTTATTGTATTTATCTATACTTGAAGCAAACATTCAAACCATGCTTTCTCCTTCAGATACAATTTTCAGGAAACAGTAAACAAGCTCTGCAGGTAATACTTTTTGATTGAAACCCCAATTTTCTAAGTAGGTTTATAATGGGATAGAACTTGTGTTTCAGTGAAAATAATAGTATACAGTTGACTATTTAATGTGAGTTCAAAGAAAATCACTAACTCATTTTTTTTTCTTTTTTGGAGAAAAACGGTTTGAAATGCTTTCTCTTCCTTATAAAGGCAATGTTTGTGTTTTGTTCGTGTGATGTCCAGACGAATCTATCGCATCCTGACAATAATTGTACACAGGTAGTCGAATGGTGACTGAATGCACCTCGAAGCCGAAATTTTAAAATTTAATCTAGAAAATTTTTATTTGAATTTTGTGTTGTTTTGTGATTTTTCGCACTAATTTCTAATGAATAGTTTCGAATAAGTTTACGACAAAAATATATATACCACATCGGAAGAAATGACGTTAATGTAGTTAGTTTGAGCTTCTAACGCAATTTACTGAATTTTGAAATTTTTAAAATA
>BGPR01001910.1:128586-156207 GCA_013235015.1 Araneus ventricosus | reverse complement strand
TTTTCTTCCTTAATGAGGGATTGCAGATTCTTGATTTGGTTGCAGAAGTTCCTATATAGTTTCCGGATGTAATCTTCCAGTTTTAACGATTTTCATGTCATGTATGACATTGTTTCCCACGTACCAAAGCGCATTCCTCGTGATACGGAGAATTTTGTTTCTGTAAATTTTTGCTGCAAGTCTTCAGGTTTGGACGATGTTAAATAGGACGAAGTACTTGCTTGTACAGCAGGATTTTCTTTCTTGATGAGGGAGAGGAGTGTCTGCCATTGAGGGAAATGATTGAATGGATTTCGTTTCAAAATTTATCATCACTGTAAATGACATGTTTATTCAACGTGAGCTTACTATCAAGTAAGAAGCCGTAGGTATTTTACTTGTTTTCCCCACAAGAGATCGTCGTCCAAGAAAGATAGTTCCTTAATTTGTTTGTAATAAATGGGGCTTTAAAAATTTTTTGGAAATTGAGGATAAAATATCACCGGAATCGAACTGGCACCATTGAAACGGGAATATTTTGAATTGTAAAAAAAGGCCAACAGATTGTTTTCTTTGGATATTAGTCCTAAAAACATCAAAATTGGAAAAAACTAAACCTCCCGAAATATGTGATTGCACTGTACACGAAACAGGGTGGCCATAAATTATTGGACCCATTCCAAAACTTAATAAAAAAAATGAATAAAACTCAATAATAACTTAATAATTGTTAAAGTAAAATTCACCAGCCGTGGACCGAAGCAAGAGAAAGAAAAGTTTATTATATACAAAAGCAGAGGTATATGTACATTGAAAGTAAATATTAACCAATAAGAGAAGAGCGCGCTTCTAAAAATAGAACATGACATCACACACTACATTACATCATACACTAAATAGTGAAACAGGAAGTGGATGAGTAATTGATGCGATGCGCGATTACAGATTGAATATGAAATCATAACAACAATAATAATATTTTTTTTGAGAGAGATAAAGCAAATAAAGTTTTTTCAATGTACCATTACGGCGTTCTAAATTTGCTACAGGGAGAGATTTCCATACGTAATGGCTACGGATCAGCAGAAGCAGAAGGGCATTTGCTGGTTTCCTTTTATTAGTTTTTCTTGAATATCTCGAAAGCTATTCAGTTTTCGAATTGCATTTGTTTTAACAAATTAAAGAGCGTAAAATTCCCTACAAATACATGAGTTTATTTTTCTTATAGCTTTAATTGTTTCGCGGATATAATGACTCTCAAAAATGGAGATGTCCAATAATTTACGACCAACGTAGCGGCGTGTTACCTATTTGAAAGAAACCACACATACTAAAATGCGCTTTCATTTTTTTTAAACCGAAGTTGTAAAATTATCATTTTTTTTCATAAATTTTTGAAATGGGTCCATTAATTTATGACCACCCTGTATTTAGACATTTGTTCTTCCATTCTTTTATACAGGAAATTGGAAAGGGGGGGGGGGCAATCCTAAATTTTTGAATTTCTTCATTGTGTTTCGAAATTTGATTCAAATATGATTTGAATAGCGTCTATCCTTTAACTGCCAACTAATATCAATTCTCAGTAACAACTAGAAAATGACCCATCGTGGTTTGACGGGTGCAAATTGCCTCTTCATTAGAGAGATTTCTCTTCAAATTTGACGTGTTTAAATAGACATATATGCGAGATAAATGTTTAACATTGATTGAAAACAAATAAAATAAACATATGTTTGATTTGATGACAGGAAATTTTTTTTGTTTACATATTATTTAAATATTTCTTTATTCAAAAAACCTCTTGGTAAACAACATTCTGTGTGAAGTATTTTTCATTGTTTAGTAATTTTCCTTGTACTTCAGATGTCTTTGTGTAAATTTTAACGTGATTGGTAATCCTAGACCTTGAAAGTGCAGCATCTGTCCATGTGAAAAGACAGGCTCATCGAGGTAAATTCCAACATGATCGAAAGTTTGCCCCTGCGATTTGTTGATAGTCATCGTGTAAGCTGGAATTTAGGGGCGGCGGTTGAGAACGAATGGTAGATTCACGTCACTGGTGGCTAATTTAATTCTTGGCAAGGAAACAACATCGCCACGATTGCATTCAGATACAATTTGGCGTCCAAACTATATCACGCACATGATATACTACTGACGTAATTTACTACTTTCTATTAAAAAACGGAAATTAATTTGATATATAGGATTAATATAATTTAAAATTTCTCGGGAACTATTGATCATAGCAGAGATAAATTTTATATCAATCGATAGAAAATTTTATTTCACTTTTTTAGAGCTGTTAAATTTGAAATTAGAACGACAATTACTCTTTTAAATTTAAAATGACTGAAATTTAGGTTCTCTAACAATGAAATAATGCTGTTTAACGTCTCGCAGTGCTACGACGCGAGTTTTATTGTTGCTGACATCAGAGCGTTACCGGAGGTTCTGGGCTATTATATTAGTAATACTCTATAGTAGGAATTAATTTTTTTAATCATATTTCTTTAATATCTTGAACGTGTCTGAAATTTCATTCAAATACGAATCCATACTTTGGGACTAGAAGTAGACAGCATATATCTTAAGCTGTCAATATGTCATCTTAATATCATTAAAATAAAATATTGTTATAGCAATTAAATAATTTTTACTATTTAAGACTTTAATGATACGTCTAGCTTCATTTGTTCTCTAATAAGCTGCATTGTCACTATACCTCTCTGATTATATATCTCGGCTGAAAGACCATTTTTACAAGACTACTTTTTGCTATTTCGTCGAATTATACAACCAAATCCATTGTTTACATTCCTAAATGAATTGTGTTAATATATCTCGCAAATGACCCGTTGAGTAGTGAGACAGACCCACGACACCATTTCGACAGAACCAGTTAATTAGCAGATGGAGGATATCTCATTAAATACCTTCACTTTTTGTAGGGGGGGAAGGTTTGTTATCTTGTGACGAGATTGTTAAGTGCCTGGCTTCGTGTGTTGACGTTTTGCAAGCAAGCAAATTCGACATTCACGCCATCTTGCGTGCGTTGCTGCAGCAAGTGTTCTACTTCAGAAGCATGTCTCCTGTTGGAATAAGGAGTTAGTTGTTACATACCTCTTGACTTCCGATATTTGGTTGTCAAATACAGCTGCTATCTTGTTTCACGTTTTTCTTTCTTTCCTTTTTAGATTAGAGTTGTTACAAATATAGATGCGCTTGTGTTTTCTGTTTCGTGTTGTGATGTGAAAAAAATAGAATGTATCTTGGAAGATCTTGATATGCATTAGGATTCGTTTTTTTATAAGTAGGTTAATACTTGGTTGTATCATTGTATTACATGGAGGATTCGGAGTGAAAGTGGATTAAGTCCATGAAATTCATTTCTGAAGAAAGTGGATCTGAAATAGTTTTTACATAAATAACCGGTTTCTGTTATTCAGATTTTTTTCACCTCCGGTTTAATCTGGCAGTTATAACCGCTCAAAGTAACCGGTTTTTGAAATAACCGTTTTTCGGATTTTTTTAAAAATAAAAAACAAGTAATATAAAAAAAAATTAAAGTCAATTCCTACTTAGGTGATTCGAGATATAATTAAAAATGTACTGCGCATGTGCAAAGATATGGCTAAAATATGGAGGTGCTTCGATGATCCGATGGGCCATCCATATATCCAAGAACCAAGTCTGTAATGTTAATAGTTTTCGAGATATAATGAAAAACGTATTGCGCATGCGTCATGCAAAATATGAAATGACAGCACACAAGAAAGCGAATTAATATTGCATTGTCATCTAGTTCTGAGATATGTTTAAAGTTTCCAGTCTCCAGCTCATCGGGAAGTTAGTTTAAAATCGATTTCAAAATTTGAACAAGATATGTAAATAAATATATATATACAGGGCGAGTGTGAACTAATAGTAGGAATTGAACAAACGCCGCTTGTAGACAAAATTCTTTATTAATACTGTTTTCACAGGAAATCGATCCATTTTCCGCCAACCAACAGATGCTTCGAGGAGGCGGTTGTCGTTGGTTGGCCTAAGATGATGAAATTCAAAGCTTCATAACTTGGTAAATTCTAGTCTAATTGAACCCATTTTCAGATCCGGTTTTTTTGCCCTGTTATTGGATTTTTAAAAAAAATAACCGGAACAAAAAATAACTAAAAATAACCGGTTTTTGGTTATTCAAGTTTTTTTCACCTCCGGTTTAATCAGACATAATTCCAAAATTGTGTTTTTCGGACTCAGAGAGGTCTAAAACGTGGAGATTCGTCAAAATCTCAAGTTCGAATTTTTTGACAATTGCTATACTTTCTCTGTATACTTCGTATACAAGAAAGTAAAAAGATCGGAATCATAATTATACACCTAATAGTAACAAATAATTTTGAAACTGTCTTTCATCGAGGCTTTAGTTAAAATCTGTTTAAAACATTGCAATAAGTTGCTTTTATTATTTAGCATGCATTATTTAGCATTTTTAATGGATCGTTTTGTTTTCGTATCCAAATATAAAGTTGATGTGTTGAAGAGGTTTGCTTTTGGACTGAAAAGAAGTCCCGAGTGGAAAATGTTTTCGTGGAAGAAAAGTTATTTGAAAAATTATATTAAACTACTTTTTGATTTAGCATTAATTGATGGGTCCTTTTGTTACTTTCTCGTATACGAAGTATACAAAGAGAAAGTATTGTAATCGTCAAAAAATTCGAACTCGAGATTTTGACGAATCTTCACGTTTTAGACCTCCCTGAGTCCGAAAAACACAATTTTGGAATTATGTCTGTATGTCTGTCTGTGAACACGATAACTCGAAAACTATTAGAGCTACGGGGATGAAATTTGGTATGTGGTCTTTGAACATAATTTGTAGGTTTCTGTCAAATTTTGGACAAAATCCGTCCATGGGAAGTCTGTCTATTTGCATGTCCGCGGTCATGTGAATGCTATAACTCAAAAACTTGAATAGCTAAATGGATAAAATTTGGTACACAGTTTTATCGTTATGAATGTAGGTCCGTATAAAAGTTTGGGCCAAATCCGTCAAAAAGAGGCGTTCAAATTGCACATTCAATTTCTTTTAATCCGATTCTCATATGCATGCGTATTGGTAGCAATCTGTTATTGTTGTAAATTTTATTTACAACAATAAATAATGTTTTCAAGCATCAAATGTTAACAATTTTTTTGTTGTTGTAAATCAAACCGATCTCATTATTTCAGCAAATCTTTTATTCACGCGTTTTTGAAAATGTTACGGTTGTGGTAGTATAAATTGTTTTCTTGGGAATTCAATTCCAAAGCAGAATTTTCGCTTTAGTATTCATTGCATTGCCTATTTTATCGCGCCTGCTTCAAAGTAATATTTTTTGAAACGTGGCAACAGATATTTGATTTCAGGTTTGTTTGTTTGTTTTTTTACTTTCTCGTATACGAAGTATACAAAGAGAAAGTATCTCCACTACGAATCTCCACTTAGAAAGTATACGAGAAAGTTTAGGGGAGACCACTCCCGCTGGTTTTCACATGCAGATATGTAATTGAAATGACGAAGATTTTTGCTTTTTGGAGCGAAAAGGAATCTCGAGTAAAAAATGTTTCAGAAACCGTCAAGAGAATGTCAGTCACTTTTTTACTTTCTCGTATGCGAAGTATACAAAAAAAAAGTATTGTAATCGTCAAAAAATTCGAACTCGAGATTTTGACGAATCTCCACGTTTTAGACCTCCCTGAGTCCGAAAAACACAATTTTGGAATTATGTCGGTCTGTGAACACGATAACTCGAAAACTATGAGAGCTACGGGTATGAAATTTGGTTTGTGGTCTTTAAACATAATTTGTAGGTTTCTATCAAATTTTGGACAAAATCCGTCTGCGGGAAGTCTGTCTGTTCGCGTTCATGTGAGCACTCTAACTTAAAAACTTGAGTAGCTAGATGGATAAATTTTGGTACACAGTTTTATCATCAAGAATGTAGGTCCGTATCGAAGTTTGGGCCAAATCCGTCAACCCTTTGACGGATCGCATACTTCTAAACATTATAACGCGTTAAACCCTACGGCTTTTATAAATAAAAATTTGTATTGGGCCTTCTAACATTAATTGTAGATCCGTGCCCAATTTTCATTCAAATCGGTCGAATAAAAGGTGTTCAAATCGCCTATTTGTTTTTTCTCTTCACACAATGACGCAAGGCCGTTATTGCGTAATCGCGCGATTGACTTGCGCTAATCCTTTCCGCTTCTACCCACGCCTTTCGCCTCCAAGCTTCCGATTCCCAATCTTTTTTTCTCCATTGCGTTAGGGACGCTTGTCCGCTTTACTGCCTTTTAGCTTATTTTTTCTCCACATGTGTTAGGAGTATACGAGAAAGTTTAGGGGAGACCACTCCCGCTGTGGTTTAATAAATTATATTCAGGGTTTACGGCGTTGTGTTCTACTATCTTATCGTAGTAAAACTGAATAATTATGCTGCCTATTTCTACGCTTTATTCCCGTGAAACCTGTGAGATGTTTCAGAGTAGATTACCATATTGGTGTCTGCTTTTCTTTCGCATGTAATTACTTGTCCCTTTTTCTTGTTTATCATTTTCCCATTGTCACTTTTTTCCTTGATAATTATGATAGATCGCATCGGCTGTGAGAACTTGTTATCTGTAATAGTATGTATTGAGTAACTTGAAATCACTCAGTTGGAAAAGATACAAACACCGGTATTGTTGAAAGAAAGAAAAAAATCTAACGTTTTCCTTGAGATAATTTGAATTTCACATGTCTTATTTTCTCGGTTTGATATTTATAGTTGATGAGTGAAATGGCCGAATGACCATGATCTGGATTTTCCATAAAGCTGTTGCAAGGGGCGATGTTTACCCATGATTCATTGTTAGTTGTAAATAAAATTTTTAAAATTGTGAGAATTTTAGGTTGCTCACAAAAAATTGCCGTTATAATTAACTCGCCAAAAAAAATTGTTTAAAAGTAGAACTTTACTTTTTGTGCACAATATCTGAAGTATGTGAGTAAATAGAGAAAGAAAAATGCTATTATAATATAACTAGAAAAATAACCCGTCATGGTATGACGGGTGCAAATTGCCTTTTCATTCGAGAGATTTCCCGCCAAATTTGACGTTTTTAAATAGATATATATGCGAGAGAAATGTTTAACATTGATTGTAAACAAATAAAATAAACATATGTTTTATGACAGGAAGTATATATTTCTTATTTACATGTTATTTACATATTTCTTTATTCAAAAAAACCTCTTGGTCTAAAAAAAAAAATCTAGAAAATCTAGTAGTTATAACCTAGATAGAAAATCTAGTTTCAAAACAAAGCACTTCTCTGCTTGTCAAATGTTGCCAAAAAATATTATCAAATCATATAATCACGATTGCAATAAATAATGAGATGCATCGTGGTGTCCAAACTATACCAAGCGCATGATATACCACTGAAGTAATTTACTTCTTTCTACTGAAAAACGGAAATTAGTTTGAAATATATGATTAATATAATTCAAAATTTATCGGGAACTATTGATCATAGCGAGATAAATTTTATATCAATCGATAGCAATTCCCCCCACTATTTTAGAGCTTTAAAATTTGAAATTAGAACGACAATTACTCTTTTAAATTTAAAATGACTGAAATTTAAGTTCTCTAGCAATGAAATAATGCTATTTAACATCTCGCAGTGCTATGGCTCGAGTTTTATTGTTGGTGACGTCAGAGCGTTACTGAGAAATCTGAGAGTGGTAACACTGATTAAACCAATCAACCAGCGTTATGCCATTTGCTTAAAAATCGGTTAATTGATGATTTTAATTAAATTTTGATTCCATAAAAGTGGCGCCATCTTGTTGTGAATATGAGAAAAAATTGAACTTCAAGATTCCATAAAATTTAAAGTAATGAAATTTCTAAATTGAAGACTGAAAGGTAGAAAATAATTAAAATAAAAAACGTCTACTTTTTAAAAAGTATCAAAAGTGCTTCTTTAAAAACTGTTTTTATTAAATTTAGTTATTTTTCTGAATATTTCATAATGAAGATTCCCCATTCTCATGTATCGCACCGCAAAGCATTTTTAATCGAATAATTATTTTTTTTATGCTTCATGTTGAAATAGCGCCATTGTTTTTCATGCGATTTCATTCTATTTACAAATTTTATCACTAATTTCGATCGATTCTTTTATCTTTCCTATCAACCAGTTGAGTTACATCACTTGTTGCATTCTCCTTGGGAATCTCCCAACAAAGAACGATTATTTTGGCCTCCGACGACGGCTTCTAGTGAAGCTGTTCTTAGCATGTTTCCAGTTAGGGCCCACTTCTAAAACTTCTTTCCTTTTCAGGAAGGGAAATACACTTCTTATCACTTATTAGCTTCCGTCTTCATTCCAGTTATTAGTGTTCTAAATATGCAGAGTGTCCACTTTAATTGTGGCTCAATAGCTAATTTATAAACTGTTAGAGAGGCGTAAACTTACAATTGCAAAAATGCCCTTTATAAAGCTATTTTTTTCTAGTAATGGTATAATAAGATGAGATTATTTTAAGAAAAGAAATTTATTTAGCTTATTGGACGACATTATTTTTTGTCAATTAATTTAATTAATTACCTCCAATTGCAAAAATGCTTTAACCCTTTATAAAGCTATTTTTTTTGGAAATGGTATAATAAAATGAGATTAATTTAAGGAAAGAAATTCATCTAGCTTATTGGATGCCATTTTTTTGTTAATTTGATTAATTAATAATTAATTAGAAATTCATCTAGCTTCTTGGATGGCATTATTTTTTGTTAATTAATTTTAATAATGAATTACCGCCAATTACAAAAATGCTGTAACCCTTTATAAGGCCATTTTTTTCTAGTAATGGTATAATAAAATGAGATTAATTTAAGAAATTCATTTAGCTTATTGGATGATGCTATTTTTTTTGTTAATTAATTTTATTAAGTAATAATTAATTACCAAATCAAGACACTTCGTTATGATTTGAGACAAGAAATTGGAACATCCAGGTTTGTGTTTCATCGAAAAATTTGGCGAGAACTTACACCAACCTTAAAAAAAGAAGTTAAAAATTGATGAATTTGGTAGGAAGTATATTTCCACGGTCACGGTTAAATAACATTAAGAAATTATATTTTATGTTGTTTGAGGCAGTGAATGTTCTGATGAAAAAATTACGAAATTTGCACCCCCCCCGGTCGTATTTAGTAAAATAGTATCGACACACTAACATTTTAAACAAAAAAGTTCCACTCTTCTGCGACGAAAGCTGATCGAGTTATGAAGCTTTGAATTTCATCATTTTAGACCAGGGATTCCCAACCCTTTTTTCCCTCGTGTGAATATTCTTTTTGTCTCCGCTTACCCCCTACTGTCATATCCAATTATTCCTCCCTAACCATCAGTCTATGCAAAGAAGTTTTTATCAATAATGCTAAGGTTAGCTTAAAAGTAAAATGACTCGAATTGATTACATTTGCAGAAATTGTTTTTGATTTTACATTTTATTCCATTTTTACAACAGTATTAATTCAATCCCAAAGCAAATGAAACCAATATTATAATTATTTCATTTAAATTTATAAGGTTAGCTAAAAATTACACTTCGTAATAATCAACTATTTAAGTGGTATAGTTATTAAATAGCAAGTATTCACGTGGAGAAACGAAATTCTCTTTTTCAGTCCCTTATGTTTTCTTGTTTCCGCTATTAACAACTTTGATTTCGCGTACCCCTAGGGGTACGCAACCGTAATACGTCATCGAAAGTCCTGCAATGTTAGCGGAAAGGTCCATACACCTGCTGATTGAGTTACTTCTACAGAAAAAAATATAAATGGGGCCATTTTGTGTCTGAAAAATAACATTTTCTCCTTTGTCCATGTCTTGTGTCATCACAATTTTTGAAAATGCGAACAAACAAATGTGTATTTTAAGCGGTCTGTTCTTCGTATTATTGTCTGCAAGGTATCTCTTCGTATTAAATCGTGAGTGCTCTACAACTTTCTAATTTACTTTTTTCTCGTATCTTTCACCGTTTACGAGATAGGACCGCTAATTCCAAAATTTGCCGATAGATGGCATTGTAAGTTGTCTCATCGAGTAGCGCATAGCCTTTTTACTGTACCTAGACACCAGCTTTATGGCCTAAGCTGTCGTTGTTTAGAAGTTAAGGGGAGGTGTAACGGATATAAGTGGGAACCCTGTATATGACCAGTAAACCTGTGCGGAACTCTCGCATGTTGAACTTCCAGCTCCCTTCCAAGTAAGTGATTTAGTTTTTAATTATGTAACCCGTGCCAAGTAAATTTCTAAATAAATAAATATCAATATAGAAATCTTGGGAAACTTCGAGAAAATCGGACAGAAGTAGATAAGCCAATTTATCTAGTAAACAAACAAACAGCTCGCCACGTGATTTTAAAAAGCACGCTATGCAATTCTGAACGTCGCGTATCTTTATGATTATAACGTTTTGCATGTTACTGAAATATGTTGACAAAAGTTTCACTAGAGTTCTCAGCACGTGTCATCCGAGTTAGGTTCGGTTGGCCGAAGTGAGAATTTTCCTTTCAACTTTCTTTTAACTTTAAGTAAAGAGAGTATTTCTAAAGCAAAAGTTCAAAAATCTCACCCTGTGATACCTTATTCATCGCTGTAGGCCAGAGGTTCCCAGCTTGTGGTACGCGTACCCCTGGGGGTACGAGAAATCAATGTTGGTAATGGCGGAAACATAAGGAATTAAAACAAATTACAGGATTTTGTTTCCCCAAGTTAATATTCCTTAATAATCAACTATACCATTTGAATAGTTGTTTATTACGGAGTGTAATTTTTAGCTATTCTTATAGGTTAATGCGAAATTATTACAATACTGATTTCATTTGTTTTGGCGTTGAACTAATACTATTGTAAAAATGCTATAAAATGTCAAATAGCATACCCAGCAAATGTTATTAGTTCGAGTCATTTGTCTCTTAACCGCATTATGTGAGTGTGCAACGGATTGTAATTAGCTCAGTTTTTTATTTGGAAGTCACATCAACAGGAAAAACTAAAATTACCTTAGCTCCTAATTATAGAACTGCGTACGAGTTATTAATTACGTATCGAAATATAGTAAATTATCTAACAAATATTATTGCAATAGCAAAAAAATGGTGCTGAGGTGTGGAGACCCATGTTACTACTAACAGAAGCCTCTTTTTTACAACGATGAAACCTGGATCAATTACCCTCAAACATACACATCCCAGAAAAACGCAAGTCCCATTTCAACTTGACCCCATGCGGTTAAACAGGGTTTCTATATTTTATGTTGGCGAAAGAAAAGCTACTAGGTACCAAATGGCCAAGTGAAGAAACCGCCAAGCCTGAAAATTTCACTTCTTCACTGATTCGAATGAATCGGATGCAGCGCCTCCTAGCGAACAAAAAGAGTATTTTAATGATTTCAATGTATTTATTCGGTTTGTAATTATAATGAAGTATCAATGCAAATAAAATAATGCAATATATTGTGGAAAAGGGTACTTTGTAGATCGCCACAAAGTTTCAAAGCAGTTAAATGTCTTTTTCCAAAAAGAAATATGGGTTTTGAATTATTAATTACATCCCTCTTTGAGTATTTATTTTGACCTTCGTATAATCTTTATAGAGAAACGGCTTTCGACTAATTGTAGAAGAATATTTCTGTAACAACCATATGAAATTTTGTAATCTTCAGGAAATTTTTTCTACCTCATACTATGGGTTCGGTGGAGCCCTTCGCTTCCTCTTTTTGCGAAGACAGCCTTAACCCAAGCCTCTAAACATCATTGATAAAAACTTCTTTGCATAGACTGATAGTGGGTGTGGGGGAGGATATGATAACAGGGGGAGTGCGAAAATATAAAGACTAATCAAGGGGTGCGCGAGGGATTAAAGGTTCAGAACCCTTGCTGTAGGCTTTGTATTAGTTGAGAAAAAGGGATGTTGACTACAGAAGTGATATATTTAATTATGTACAATACCTTAGTGAAAGCACCTTCGTCACATTTATGCTTAAATTTTTCAAAGTTTTTTATACTTTTCATTTTTTCAAGCAAATTCTTTTACCTCTAATATTTCTTTTTGGAGTTTTAATTCCATAAATAGCTGTTTTTGAGACTAGGTATGTTATAAAATATGTATCTTTTAATCTTTGTGGTGTGCGAAAACTTGATTGCAGATTCTTGATTCTTGTGGTTTTAGGTGGAAATCGAATTAATTCGAAGATTAATCTGGAATTGGTAATTCTGGTGAATGAACTGGTGTGAGTGACGTATACTATTTCAACAAAATTTGTGCTTGCGGTTTTTGCTTCTTGTGATAAATAAAAATCATGGCCCGATACGTTTCATAAATGACAAAATCATTTTCAAAAATCATCGATATTGTGAGATGAAATACGAGAGTGAGTTATGAGAATGAAGTATTCTGTGTTCTGTCGTTGCCTCGAAGTTAATAGAATATGTTTGTGTAGAATTATCTGTGAGGGAGTAGGTTTAATATAAATTATTTATTACTGGCATGAATTAAATATATATAACGCTTTGCCCATGTTATCTTGTGAATACGATAATTGGAGTAATTTTGATTTTAACCGGTGTGGGGCCGTTCAAATATTACGTAAGCATGTTTTTGGTATTTTTTGACCCCCCTCCCCCTTGTCAGCAAAAATAAGCAAATCGCAACCCCCCCTCTTATAATTACGTAAGTGAACTGCAACCCCCCCTCTCGTTCTTTTTTTTTCACAAAACGTATAACAGTAATAATCTAATTTTAAAAATTTTAGGACTTAATTCAAATAAAAAATTCTAACTCGGCTTAAAATGGAAAAAAATGTAAGTTTAATTACCTTACAATTTCAAGTTTAAGCTTACAAAAATCAAGTTTAATTTTCTTTTGCCAAATTTAACTTTTTTTTCAAATTTAATTTTTAAAAATTAAATTATTTGTGCAAGTTACAAGAGATTTTCGGAAATAAAGTGATTTTAATGTCTTACGTAAGCATCACTCGTACTCCCCCTCCCCCCCTTGTCAGCAAATATAAGCAAATCGCAAACCCCCTCTTCCCCTTCGGTGCTTACGTAATATTTGAACGGCCCCTGTGGGATATGTTGTAAGGATAGTGGAAATCTCGTCCGAGTTCGTAGATCCAGCTCAAAGGGGGTGGAAATGGTGGTGGTGGGTGGAAATTTTCATTTCCCAATAATTCTTTTACAATTGAAGATAGAAAGAAAATTCGAATTAGGCGAATTATCGCCTTATCATATCGAACAATTTTTGTATTTAAAGTTTTTAGATGGCTGCAATTGCTTAGAAGTTTTATGAGCTGAAAAGTCATTTTCCCTCCCTTCCTCTCCTCTCCCCCGACTTAAAGCACCTTTCAACCAATGCATGTTACCCCTTGTTGGAAAGCTCTCGTCATTTGCAGTCTCTTTCGCCCTCTTTTATTCTTGCATCTCTAATCCTTATGAAAATAGGTTGAAATGTTCTTTTCCTTATATCTCCAGGCTAAACGAATCTAATCTACTTTTGCCTTCCGGCCTGTGGACGGGGATTTTGTTTTTGTCTAGATTGCTTTTCTTATCCTTTCCAATAAATTTAGCTGGAACAAAATTACAATTAGTAATAATGGAAAACAATGTAGTAAAATGTTGGTATAAAGTTATCTTATTAAAAGATTATGTTGAAAATAGAATAATAAAATGTATTGAGAGCAGCGTCAAGTAGTTCCGACACTACTCATCATTTTTCCATCATCATCATTTTTTATAGATAAGTTTTAGATATTGTCATGCCACTAACCTCCACGTAGCTGTTCCGGCTCTTAGGAAAAGGATGTGAAGTGAAGAGTGGGAGGAACAGTTGCGCGGGAGTGTGTGGAGAGACGCCATGAAGGAGAATGGTTTTCTTTTGCATGTTTGTGCATGTTTTTTTGTAGGAGTCCTCGTGCTGAACTCTGAGTTATTAGATGAATAATTTAGAAAGTGAATTGTATTGTAAATATCTCTCATTTTATCGTATTAGTAGAATTATTAAACTAGTGGAAAAAAGGGAAGTGAGTTTATTGAAAGCTGGAGTACAGTTATTACAGATATGTTTCTGGTTTGGTTAATTTCTGTTAAACCGTCACTCATGTGGTGTATGCTACATAAATCAAAGTCAGTGTGACTGATTCGGGATTGATTTAAAATTATTTTTCAGTAAATGCACTTGAATTAGTTTATTTTATGCGCAATGGTTGTATGTCAGAATTTCTTACTTTTTCCAGCCAAAACCCTCTTTCGTGTAAGAAATTATCGTGTGACCCTATCTCTGAACGAAACCTCTTTCTTGACCCCAAATCTGTATATAAATAGGAAAAAGGAATATTCTTTTAATAATATGCAAAAAGAAAAGAAAGAAAATGGTTGAATGTGTTCATTATTGAAATTTAAGCATCATGCTTCTAATCAAGATAGTCGTCTGATTTTGCATACTAACGTGGAAAAATCCACCAGAAGCACTCTCCATTAGCATTTTCGCGATATATATCTAGATCTAGAAAAACTGTGCTCTAAGCCAGAGGTTCCCAACCTTCGCGTACCCCTTCATCAGTCTTTTTATTTTCACGTACTCCCTATTGTCATATCCCCCTCTTCCAACGATCAGTCTATGCTAAGAAGTATTTATCAATAATGTTAAGGGCTTAGGTAAGCTTCAGGCTCAAATGACTCAAACTAATTACATTTGCATGACTTATTTTTACTTTCTAGTATACGAAGTATGCAAAGAGAAAGTATTGAAATCGTCAAAAAATTCGAACTCGAGATTTTGACGAATCTTCACGTTTTAGACCTCCCTGAGTCCGAAAAAGCACAATTTTCAAATTATGTCTGTCTGTGTACACGATAATTCGAAAACTATTAGAGCTACGGGGATGAAATTTGGTATGTGATCTTCACACATAATTTGTAGATTTCTATCAAATTTTGGACAAAATCCGTTCAAGGGAAGTCTGTCTGTCCGCGGTCATGTGAACACTATAACTCAAAAACTTGAATAGTTAGATGGATGAAATTTGGTACACAGTTTTGTCATCATGAGTGTAGGTCCGTATCAAATTTTAGACCAAATCCGTCAAAGGGTTGACTGTGTGTCAGACTGTATACTTGTAAAAATTATATCTCCTAAACCCTTTGGCTTAGATAAATAAAAATTGGTATGACGGTTGCTAACATTAATTATAGATCTGTGCCCAAATTTCGTTTCAATCAGTTAAAAAAAAGGCGTCCAAATTGCATAATTAATTTTTCTAATCCGATTCTCCATACTCATGGCATGCGTACTGGTATCAATTTCTGTGCACGCGGAAGGATTACGTCACTTTGTCCTTGATCCGGCAAGAGTGGAACCTAGCAGTGTGCGATAGAAGCGTTTTAATCGGTAGGCATCTCTTTGAATTTGATTCTTTACCTAAATATTTTACAATCACTATAATCTAAAATGAAAAACCTTCTGATAGTCATTGGATTCTGGGTTACACTAGGTTCGAATTTTTTTTTTCTAGCGGGGGGGGGGGGGGGGTGACAGCACCTTTTGGGGGAAGTATACGAGAAAGTTTAGGGGTGTTTAGTTTGGTTGATTTTACATTTTATCCCATTTTTGCAATAATATTACTTCAACGCCAAAACGGATGAAACCAGTATTGTGATAAGTTCACATTAACTTATAAGGATAGCTAAGAATTACACTTCCTTATGCTTTCTTTTATTTTGAAGGTAGGCTTAAGGACTTACCCAACTTTTACTTTTCACACGAACTTGGGGAACCAAAATTCTGTTACATTTTTAATCCCTTTCGTTTTCTTTTGTCCACCATTACCGATTTTGAGTTCGCGTACCTCCAGGGGTACGCGTACCACAGGCTGGGAACCTCTGCTCTAAGCGATGTAATATTCTTCTAATTTTTGAATGAAAAGATTCAGTAGGTTCAGACAGTGGCGAATCTAGGATTCAGGTCGGGGGGTGGGGCATAAAAATTTTGTATCGTCGTGACGAATGTCAAACCTCAAGGCTATAGTAAACCAAATCTGTTTAACTTTATATAGACTTTATTCACCTGACAATAAGAATCAAAAAGAACAATACAATACTTTCGATAATTTAATAAAAATTACAATGAAATAACTAGCCAAAAAATGTCTTCGACCGCGTCAGAACTACAAATACAAGGGGAATGACTACAAAAGTAGGAAAATTTTCGATCCTGTATAGCCCGAATGCAATGTTGAAACGTTTTTATTATTTTTTAAAAGAGGGAAATTAAGAAAAAATAGTTACAATTATTTTAAATAAAATCAAGAATTCTGGCTTGGGTCTGAGGGGCTCATGGCCGATATGGATTCATAGCTGGGTTCAGACATTCTGCATCAAGTTTTTGCTTTCTCCTCCGGGACTATTCCACTTCTCCACTCATTATGACACTGCAGCATTTCTAGTAATTCGGCGGGGGGAAGGGGAGAGAAGAATCTTATCCCAGAAAATTGAGAACTTCCTAAAATTCGAACAAAAGAATTATAGCAACTGGATTTCGTATGCGTTAACTTATTTTAACTCCATTCTTTTCCTCTTCGTCCAAGGTGTTTGTAGTTTTTAAGGGTCGCCATTCAAATTTTCGTCCTCTGGATTTCCGGTTTCCGTTCTTCAATGAGTTGGAATTTTTACGCAGTCCCAGCCAGGGTTGCCATGTTGGCCTTTTTAACGCCAAATTATTGAAATTTGGCTTTTTTTTCAATGCCCTTGGCCTTAGGAATTTTTCTTTGGCCTTGGATTCATTTTTGGCCTTATTTTCGGTAACAATTGTTTAGAGCAATTTTTAATATCTTATTTACTTAAATTAATTAATTTTAATTGATTATTAAATATTTTTTTATGAATTTTTGATATTACACTTTTCAAATTATATATAGTGAGCTGTCGAACGAAATGGCTCTTGAATAGAACAAGGTTGTTTAAAATTTTTTTTCACTTAAAGTTTAGTTTAATAATACAGTATACTCTCGATTATCCGTGCGCGGATTATCCGGTTTGAGGATTATCCGTGCTCATTCTGGACTCACAAAAAAATTTAAAGAGAAACATTTTCACGCTTATCATGCATGTAAAAATCGATGTTGATGTTCGATCGAGAGATTCATTCCGTAAAACTAGTGAGCCGTGACGGCGGAGGCTAAAGAATGGTTTTTTTTTCTTTCTCCACGTACTGTCTCTACCGGTTCAACCCCTAATTTTCCGAGAAATGAATCATCCACATCCTGCTAGCTCATTCTTGTACGAACACGCTTCTTCCCGACACGTCATTCTTTAACTTCGTCTTCTTTCACTTTCGCACGTGTTCCTGTAGTTTTTGCTTCTTGTTTATCGTCAGTTAGTACCGCGAAATTTTTTACTGGTAAAAATGAGTGGTGTGAAACGAAACGTTTTAAATGTTAAACAAAAATTAGTAATCCTTAAAAAACTTGATAATGGAGAATCAGCTAGTACTGATGCAGAAGATGTACTAAATGAGGGAAATACAATTTCTCATTCTGCTGCTCTGCAATCTGCGGAAACTTTGTTAGATCATCTTGGACAAAGAGGATTTGATTATGGTGACATTACTGCGATTCGTAAAGTATGTGTCGATATACGACAAGAGATGAACAAACAGCAGAAGCAAAGACTCATTACAGATTTTTTTTTAAGCAGCAAATATTAAAAGGAAAATTCCTAGTTTGATGTTATACAGCATGCAAATGTAAGTAATTTTTATATTTTTTTTACTAATGTTGATTTTTTCTTTAATATAAAGGAGTTTTCGGATTATCCGTGTTTTTCTTTTGTCCGTGCGATCCTTCCCGGTGATTAACCCGGATAATCGGGAATGCACAGTAGATAATTGCACATATCCCGATCAAGTAAGATTTGTTTTTACGAAGGAAAATTTTTTCTTATAACCAAAGAGGTCTTCAATCAGTTTGTCAAATGTGGCCTTATTTTTAAGAAGATTTGGCCTTATTTTACTATTTTGAAGTGGCAACCCTGGTCCCAGCAGTAATTGACACAGAGGGGACCATTGTGTCGCTTCAATTGTCCTACCGGCTGCTCGTGCGCTCTTCTCGGAAAGACGTCTGTGATGGTCAGTCGGTCCTTCTGTCAGCGTGGCGGATCTCTTTCAGGAATTCTCTGGCGGAAGAATTCAACCCTCTGTGTCGCTTTAAGCTGATCGTTGAGGTAATTCTTCACGCTAATTCATGATCGTTGAAAGTGTTTCTGTGCTTTGTGGTGATGTGTGATGGTGGTGATATTTGTGATTCCTCATTGCATGTGTATGAAGATCGGGTGTGTATTTTTATACCGGTTTGTGTGAATTTTTATATTCTGTTATATTTCACAGTGCGTTTCGAATAATGTTAGGAAGTATAAGTATGGGACAGTTCAGGTTGACAGTACAGTAATCCTGCAGGTATCAGGCCGGAGAACTTTAACACCACAACACCCTGAAATCGCAACCTTGTGATTTCAGGACCAACCAAACTCGTGATTTCTCACCAGTTTGTGATGGATATGCGTGGAAGGGGAGTAATCCGCACCCCCAAAAGCATCCAGTCCACGGCGACTTGCTTTGGCCTGCTGGTTCTTTAACCATTTAACTGAATAGTTTTCTTTGCTATCTAATAAGATGACCCCTCCTGTTTTGGGAAGGGGCTGTCGTTTTCATTCATCTAAGAAGGCATAGGATACTTAAGATGTTTATGGATCCTACATATTTTTTGTGTCAAATTATAAAGCTAATTAATGATTCAATTTTAGTTTATAAGACTAAAATTTCGATAATTCGATGCACGAGTATTCTCGGGCTGTTAAGTTAAGCGATTAAAGCGGGACATTCACCATTAGGCCACTCCACTTTTTTTTTGAACACAGGATGCCAAATCCTTACATCAATGTAAGAGATGGAAAATGGTGTAGACCGATCAAAAAGTTAGAATTCCCTCCGTGTTGGATTTTCATTCGGCCCACTAGGCCATAAAACTGAAATACGATAGTCGGCCTCCGCGTTTTTCGCTCCGATTTCGGTCCACATGGAATTCCAGCCACCACAAGCCCTTTTGCTGATTTCCATCTCGCGTTCCAAAATATCCAGTTTATCTCTGAAGTGAATGGCCGGCTTAATAAAGAACATAAGTGTAGCCAGTCATGAGAGTTTTGAACTCGTTTTACCCTAAAAACATTTCAGAATTACGTACTGTAATTAGATATAAAATAGTAAATAATGGTCATGGCTTAATCGAAAAAATCGTTTTCTGAAGGCTCCGGGGGGGGCCGGCGGTGAGTAAGGATAACCGGGATTTTACAGTCGTTCAAATATTTTGGAATGAACATTTCAGCGGGTCGCGTCTTAAATTGTTCCTATTCTACTTACTCATTTTTTCTAATTTTACTCTTTAAACTGTATTGTTTATAAATACAGTGGGTCACATTTGTTTTTGGACACTTGTGTTTTTGAAACTTAATTTTAAAAACATCTAAATATTAAAGGATTTACTTAAAAATTTTTTCATATAAACCTTCTTTTGCCTATAATAAAACCTATATATTGTAATAAAAATAAATTCAATACCTTTTTTTTGAAAAAATTAATTTACCGAGAAAGTGTTAAAAATAATCTCACATAAGTAATTGGACACTTTGAACGTCAACAAATGTAAACAAAAATATGCAAATAATCAAACATTTTAATTCTTTGTTGGGTATCCTTTAGCTGAAATTACACTTTTAATACGTTTTGGCATGATTTCAACTAGGTTTTTTTTTTTTTTTACTTTTTTGTGAAAGAATGTTCAATTTTGTTCCATTCCTCTGTTAGTACTACTTTAAGTTGTTTTTTTCGAAGAAATATCGTGTTTTCTTGTTCTTTTCTCCAGTTTATGTCACACATTTTCAATTGGATTTAAATCTGGAGAATATGGTGGAGTCGTGATAACTTTGGGGAAGTTGTACAGCAGTCATAAGCGAACATTTAGGGCTGTATGTTTGGGATCATTACCTTGATACAACTTGAATGTGTTTTGAATTCCAAGTTTTTGGGTAGATATCTTCAAGTTTTCTTTCAGGATACTTATATTGGTCCATATTATTTTCACTGAAACTAAATTTTTCATACCAGAAGCAGCAAAACATCCGCAAACCATTATGCCTCCACCTCCATGTTCGACAGTTGGCAATAGATATTTCGGATTGAGCTTTTCGTTGGGCTTTCTCCACACACTTATTCGCCCATCAGACCCAAATATGTTAAATTTTGATTCATCCACAAATATGACGCTTTCCCAAAACGATATATTTTTTATCTACCATAGATTTTGCAAAATCCAGTCGTACCTTTCTTGTTCTTTCATTAACGAAACATTTTCTTCTGGCAACTCTACTGTTGTGCCCATATGATCTGATAACTCGTCTAGCAGTTTCAGGGTTTACTTTTATTGCAAATCTTTTTTCTAATTCTGTTGTAAGTTTCACTGCTCTAAGTCTTGGATTTTCCCTTATTTTATGCATGATAAGACTTCATTTCCTGGGAGTTAGCTTGTGAGGAGCTCCTGATTTCAATGCATTTTCAACAGTTCCACGTAGTTTCCATCGTTTTATAATAGCAAAAGCAGTTGAATGACTTACTTTAACAAGTTTTCCGATAGTTCTGATGCTTTTACCATCTTTTAAATGTAATGTAAATATGAATAATTCTATTATTCATAATAGAATTTGTTGTAACTTTATAGCGCCCGGCTATGCTTACTTCAAATATAGAAATGTAAACAAAAAACTAGTTGAATCCATGGCAAAACGTATTAAAAGTGTAATTTCAGCTAAAAGATACCCAACAAAATATTAAAATATTTGATTATTTGCATATTTTTGTTTACATTTGTTGAATTTTCAAAGTGTCCAATTACTTATGTGAGATTGTTTTCAACACTTTCTCGACAAATTAATTTTTTTCAAAAAAGATATTGAATTTATTTTCATTACAATATATAGGTTTTATTATAGACAAAAGAAAGTTTATATGAAAAAATTTTGAAGTAAATCCCTTAATATTTGGATGATCTTTTTCATAAGTAAGTTTCAAAAACACAAGTGTCCAAAAACAAATGTGAGCCACTGTAATAATAATTTTAGATTTTTTTTTATGTTCTAGTATAATTTTTGTTAAGTTTTTTCTGTTGATTGTTTTTAAACCCTATTCTACTTGGTTGTTTCAATTTTCATATTATTTCCTATCGTGTGAAAGTATTTGAAAATGAAAAACACCCCTTAATTAAAGTTCAATCTTGCATTAATTTCGTTAGAATGACTTTCTCATCTTTTTAAACAAATACCTGTGTGAATTTAGAAATTTTCCCGGGCATAAAGATATTTACTTTTCAGAAATTCAATTTATGGAGCGTCTGTCTTCTCTGCCCGATCCTATGGTTGAGTGATCTTTGCCACCAGCTACATCCTCAGCTGTGAAGTTTTTATAACTAAATTTATCTCCCAGATTGTGCGTTTTAGAGAGATATCTCAGATTTTTCTTTTTCTCCCTCAAATCTCGTATAGCTTGGTATACCGGTTTTTGTTTGAGCATTTGAAAATTATGTATTTGTTAAATTTAATCAGTCATGCGTGTGATACCTGGCGCTTTTCTTACACGAATGTGCGTTAATTATTTTTTGAGATCCCAGAAAATAGTCATACATGAACAGTTTACCTTGCTGGAAATTGTTTTTGGTTATTCTTCGTGAAAAGTGTGATCTAAAGCTGCCATTTTGTGTTGAAAAAGTGTAGACTGAAATCTTCGAGGCGTCTGTGGATGCATTGGTTTCAGTGGTGCGTGCTCGAATTTTGTAATTAACAGTAATTATAAGTTAATTATAGAATTAGGTCTCTAATTATGGGTTCATTAGCCATATCACTGACCTCCTGTCGTTAGTTTTAACTAGCAGTACGCTCACGGCGTTGCCCGTGGAATCAGGATTTCAACAAAATGGGGGAAAAATGTCCACAATGACACGAATGTAATGACGTCATTGGAAGGAATCGTATTGTAGAAAGCATATTACGTCATCTGCCGCACGGAAAGTCACACACCAGCCAATGAAATTGCAACAATGCATTTTGGGATCGTCCGGAGAAACTCTGTGTTAAATCTCGCTAGCAAAAAAAAAACTATTTGAACTGATCGGTGAAAAATTAATTTAAAAAAAAGAATAAGATATTTTAACCGTCCTTGGTTTGAATCCGACAGAAACGTTCCAGTTATAAACTGAAAAGAAAAATGAAAATTATAGAGTTCTTAGAGCATCAGATGCGAGAATTTGAAAAAATCCTTATAAAAAATTACCATAAAAGTGACTATTATTTAAAAATTTCTCAAAATTCAGTAAATTGCTTTGGAAATTTAAAAGAAACTTCATTAGAAAAGTTTGTTTGTGCGCATTGTTTTTCAACGATCATTAGAAAAGATACTACAGCCGTAAACGTGCCAAAAATGGCCCAAAACAACACAAAACATTAAACAAAAAAATTTCTAGATTAAATTTTACAATTCCGGCTTCGAGGAGCATTGAGTCACCATTACGTCAACCTGTGTGCCAAATTTCATGGCTGTAAGTTCGATAGATTCGTCTGGACATCGCACACACACACATACACACACGTAAACATTGACTTTTATATGTATTATAGATGATGATACATGTGAAATGATGAAACATTTATTTTTAACTCATCAAAAGTAAGGTGCATGTTATTTTGACACTGTATAGAAAAAATTATGGACGAAACATAATAAATTTATGCAACCTATTTCAGTTTTTAAAGGTAAAAGAGATTAAAGATTTTGGAAATCGCGTTTTTAAAAACGTGTAAAATGGCAAGCAAAAAGCACTAACATAAAAAAAATTCTTTTGGTTATTTTAAAACCAAAGCCTGTGATCCATTCGACAGAAAACATTTATTAGATTTAAAAATTACCATAAAAGTGACTATTATTTAAAAATTTCTCAAAATTCAGTAAATTACGTTAGAAATTCAAAACAAACTTCAGAAAATATGTACAAAAATGTTTTTAAATTTGTAGAATATAGCACAATACATATTCAGTAAAAATTTTATGTAAAAATATTCAACAGTTCTTGAGATATCGTGCGGGCAAAAAACATATTTTGAGATACAGCGCTTTAAAGATATGGCCATATTCAATGTTTACGTTGATTAGCTGGTACATTTTCCTTCATAACTTACATATTTATGGAAATTTTTTAACGCCGATTGTTTTAAATTGTTCTGAAAAAAAGGGGAAAATAATATATATATATTCATAAAATCGAAAGTTTTCGAGGTTTAACAGTTGTATGCCCCCTTAAGACTACGTCGCTAAATATAATTATTCTAACCTAGAACGTGCGAAGTTCAAAACTGGTGTGATGAGATGTAATTGAAAGCGGTAAGTCTTGAGAAGTTCGTTTCATTTTGTGCATCGTGCTCAAGCGTGTGAAAAGGAAAACAGATAACACTGATGTGACTGTTTCGGGAGTTCCACACTTCACTACTGTTATGAGCAGATAATAATTATCATCGTAAATGTTCAGTTCTCCATCGTGCTGATGATTTTCGCCCATCACTTCCTAGTCGATTTCTCTATGGTTATTGAAAATCACGCTCTGGAGGTGCGAGTCCGGTCTAAAGGTAACGATACACGGAGAAAGGAAGTGTTCTGTGTGGATTCGCTTGGCGGCTACTTCCCGGGTGTCATCCCGGGAACCACCGAGGTGTTTCGGATTTGGTCCTTAAGGGTTATGTTATGATGATTCGTCAGCACCACCGTCGGGGCAACAAGGCATTCATTATGACCCGTCTTTGCATTTCATTTCATCGCTCTTCTGCATCGAGCGTGCAGGAATTTCCCGCGCGCTGCCAGTGTTCCGAGCGAAGGTTCCATGCAAAGCGAGGTTATGTTTGCGAATGTTCCGTTGCGCTTTTGTGTCGCGGTTTGCGCTGTGACGCGTCACGGAGCGAAATTTCCTGAGCGAGTTCGTGTGTGGCAACATTGGTCTCGAGCTGACGCGGAATGTGGTTCAGGAAAATGAATGTTATGACGTGTTTATTCTTCCCGCATATTTTCCATGATTTATTCGTTTCTCGTAACAACAAGATTCGTAAAAAGTGCATTCTTTTGTAAAGAAAATTATTGTTATTTTTTCCCAAACGTTTACATTATACATTAGTTATTCCAATTTCTTTTTTCTCGCTATTAAATCACCGAGATTTACTGTGTTTGCTTTTTAGCAGACGATATTTATAGTGAGATTTAATCCAACAATTCTTTTCCACTCTGACAGGCTGTGTCAGCTTTTAAGCAGACGATATTTTTCTTTAACGAGTTGTAATTGCTTATTGCCACCGAAACAAAATTAATCTTTTACAGAAAAAAATAAGCTCAATATGCAATATTATTTTTTAAAAATCAGAATAATTAATAATTCCAAACTAGTTATTTATATATAAATATTTTAAATATAATTTGTATTAATGTGATTTCACGGAAGCGATTTTATGTTTGCGAATGTTCCGTTACGGTTTGTTTTGTGGTCACGTAACGAAATTTCTGAACGTGTTTGTGAGTGGCAGCATTCCTCTTGAACTGATGCTGAATGTGGTTCAGGAAAATGAATGTTATGACGTGTTTATTCTTCCTGCATATTTTCTATGGTTTATTCTATTCTCGTCACAACAAGATTCGTATAAAATGCATTCTTTTGTAAAGAAAATTCTTTTTTCCCAACGTTTACATTATACATTAGTTATTCCAATTTCTTTTTTCTCGCTGTTAAATCACTGAGATTTACCCTGTTTGCTTTTTAGCAGACGATATTTTTAGTGAGATTTAATCCAACAATTCTTTTACACTCTGACAAGCTGTGTCAGCTTTTAAGCAGACGATATTTTTCTTTAAGGAGATGTGATCGCTTATTGCCACCGAAACAAAATTAATCTTTTACAGAAAAAAAATAAGCTCAATATAGAATATTATTTTTAAAAAATCGGAATAATTAATAATTCCAAACTAGTTATTTATATATAAATATTTTAAATACAATTTGTATTAATTTTAAATATAATTTGTATTAATGTGATTTCATGGAAGCGATTTTATGTTTGCGAATGTTCCGTTGCGCTTTGTTTTGTGGTCACGTGACGAAATTTCTGAACGTGTTTGTGAGTGGCAGCATTTGTCTTGGAACTGCCGTGGAATTTGGTTCAGGAAAATAAATTCTATGTAAGGAAATTTATTCTTCCCGCGTATTTACCATGTTGTATTCCTTTTCTTGTCGAAACAATAATTCAAAAATATCATTTCAAATGCATTTTTGTAGAAATTTGTTATTCTTTTTATTTGAACAGAGGTTTAGATCATACATTATTTATTCTTATTTTTTTCTTTCTCGGTGTTGGACCACTGTTGCATACAGTGTTTGTTTTCAAATCAACGGTATTTTTTAGTGAGTTTTAATAAGGTGCCCAATCATCCCAGATTAACTCCGACACTACCGAATTTCGACTGTTTGAGCGGGTTGTCCAAAATTTTAATTAAATATCCCGGGAATTTTTTATATGGCAATTATTCGTATTTAAAAAGGATTAATTAAATTTCTTTTTTGAAGTCACTTAAAACCATTCATTTTATGTAAGTAAAATTAAAGTAAAAATGGAACCACTGGAAGCTTAAGGGGAGTTGGAATCCTAAGTCCGTTAACCCTAACCCTATTACTGAATTGAGCTTTTTAAAAAAACTCAAAACTTTATTATTTACAACTTTTTTGTGTCAAAATAGGGAAACATTTCAATGTTTAATTAAATATTTTGTAATTTGTAATAAAAAATTAACCAAAAGCTCAGTATAATGAGAAAGGTGTACTTTACTTCTAAAAAAAAATTTCAAGCATGTATCTATAAAAGAGTTTGAGAAAAAATGCATGCAAGGCCAATTTAACATTTTTTTTTGTTTTGACACAAAAAATGTGTAAAAAATAAATTTTTGAATTTTTAAATATAATCATTTTATAGTACAGTGAAACCTCTTCGAACGGCCACCCCTACATAGCGGCCACCCCTCTTAACGGCCAATTTTTCGTGGCACGGATTTTTCGGCCCATAGACCTAATGCTAAAATAACCCCTAGCAACGACCACAGAATCCCTCTGAACGGCCGCCGGGTGGGTTCTCCCATCCAATTAACAAACGCGTCGGCTAGAGATTTACTTTTTAAACTGAAAAACGAACTTAAAAAAAATGGTTTTTTCCCGAGAAGGGTAAAAAATAAAAAATTGTATCCTTTTTTCAAAAAATGTAAAAAATTATTAAATAAAGTACTATTATCTCTTTAGATAAGTCTCAAACTTCATTTTAAATAAGAAATATGTGTCAGACTTGTTTATATTATGTATTTTAGCAATTATCTTGTGATTGTAACGAAAACCCTTCAGAGCGGCCACCCCCTCTGAGCGGCCACCCCCTCTGAGCGGCCAATTTTCCTTGGAACGGATGAGTGGCCGCTCAGAGAGGTTTCACTGTATAATGAGAAAGATGTATTTTACTTGAATAAAAAATTTCAATCATGAATCTATAACAGATTTTGAGAAGTAACAGGGTTAGGGTTCCAACTCCTTTTATCTTTACTCACCTGAAAATAAGAATCACAACGGACACTGCAATACTTTCTACAATTTAATGAAATCACAATGAAATAACTAGCCAAAAAATGTTTCCGACCGCATTAACGCTATAAGCTTTAGTAGTATGACTACAAAAGTTGGAAAATTTTTGAGCCTGCCAAGCCAGGAAGCAATGTTGCCACGTTTTATTTTTAAAAAAAGAAATTAAGAACAACCAGGTATAGTGATTTGAAAAAGAATTAAGAATCTTGATTTATCTCTGGGGGGCTGCAGCCCCATAGCCCCTCCCCCCGTATTCGCCACTATTCCGGAATGAAATTCAGAAAATGTCATTACCCAAATTTTAAATCAACTATTCTTTCTTATTCATATAAGTGACAGTTAATAATTCCATATCAGTTACGTTTAAGGATCTATGAATACTTTTTGTTTGCTTCTTGCAAGCACGGTTTTGTTTTCGTATGCTCTATTTTTCATGTTGTGGTTTACGCTGTGACGCATCATCAGTTGAAATTTCTGAACAAATTCGTGAGTGACAGCATTTGTCTTGAGTTGACGTCTATTTGCCTCGGAATATGCTTGAGAAAATAAACATTGTGACGTGCTTATTTTCTCGAATAATTTTTCACAACTGAAGAATATAATTCCGCAGTGGTTTATGATCTTCGTTTTTGTCAAAGCAAGAATTAAAAGTAAAATATAATAAGTATAATGCTTGCGTGCGATGTCCAGATGAATCTATCGCACTTACAGCCATGAAATTTGGCGCACAGGTAGTCGTAATGGTGGCTTAATGCACCTCGAAGCCGGAATTTTAAAATTTAATCTAGAAAATT